>APFE030829616.1:0-102289 GCA_000404065.3 Pinus taeda | reverse complement strand
GAATATCTGAAGCACCCATTTTAAGAGGGCCAAATTGGAAACTTCCTTTCCATATTTCTACAGATGCTTCAGATACAGTTCTTGGAGCTGTGTTGGGTCAAAAGGATTTAGTTCCTTATGCCATTTACTACACCAATAAAAATTTGACTCCCACCGAGTTAAATTATACTGTGACGGAGAAAGAGTTCCTAGCTGTTGTTCATGCAATCAATAAGTTTAGACATTATATAACAGGCTATGAAAATTTTGTCTATATTGATCATTCTGCCATTAGATATCTCATGAACAAACTTGTTACCAATGGCAGAGTTACAAGATGGCTTTTACTTTTACAAGAATTCAATATTACTGTGTTGGATAGACCAGGGAAACAAAATACAGTAGTTGATTCCTTGTCTAGAATCCAAAGTACTAACGAAGATTCTCCTGTAGAGGATAAGTTTCCAGATGAAGATTTGTTTGCAGTAACTACTAAGGCTCCTTGGTATGCAGATATTGCTAACTATTTGGTTACAGGGAAGCTACCTCCACACTTATTTCCTAATAAAAAAAGGAAAATTATTCAGGAGAGTTCAAATTATTCATGGATTTCTAATGAATTGTTTAAAACAGGGTTAGATTGTGTGATCAGGAGATGTGTTCGGGAAGATGAAATGCCTGACATCCTTAAGGCATGTCATGATGAACCTTGCAGTGGACACTTTGCTAACAAGAGGACGGCCTATAAAATCCTTTCTTTAGGATATTATTGGCCTTCTGTCTTTAAAAATGCAAAATAATATGTCAGAAGGTGTGACAGCTGCCAGAGAGTTGGGAGACCGACTCTTTCAAATGAAATGCCATTACAACCACAATTACTCATCGAACCATTTGAAAAATGGGCTTTAGATTTCATTGGACCAATTAATCCACCATATATACAAAAGAAATATATATTGGTTTGCACTGATTATGTCTATAAATGGGTAGAAGCCAAGGCATTACCTTCTGCCACTGAAAATTTAGTTGTTCAATTTCTTTTTGAGGTTGTTTTTACTCGTTTTGGTGTCCCAAGAGAAATTGTGACAAATCAGGGAAGTCAATTTACATCTAACTTGATGGAGAAGCTGATGGAAGAATATAAAATCAAGCATAGAAAATGTACTCCTTACCATCCTCAAGAAAATGGTCAAGTGGAATCTACAAATAAAGTTCTTGAGAGCATCATCACCAAAACTGTTCATCTCCATAGAAGAGATTGGGCAGAGAGGCTTTCTGAAGCCTTATGGGCCTACAGAACTACATGGAGGAACACAACAAGGCATTCTCCCTATGAACTTGTTTATGGGAAAGAAATCCTGCTCCCCATTGAGTTTCAAGTCAAGACCTTCAAGATGGCAGTTTAGTTGGGGATGAACCTATCAGAAGCCCAAAAGCACAGAATGCAACAGCTGAATGAGCTAGATGAGATCAGACAAGATGCAATCCTGAGAACTGATCTAGTTCAACATCAAAGAGCTAAGTGGCATGACAGATATATTAAAGAGAGAAAGTTTCAAGAGGGAGATTGGGCCTTACTATTTGATTCCAAGTTTAAAGACTTCAAAGGGAAGTTTCAGACTCATTGGCTTGGGCCATATGAGATTGATAAGGTCTTTGACAATGGAGCGGTAAGAATCAAGACCATTAATGAATTTCAGACTCCTCTTATTGTGAATGGCCACCGATTGAAAGTTTATCATAAGCCACTTTCCAGATAAGAGTTTGTCAAAATATTCTAAGATAATTCTGCAATAAGGCTGGTGGAGAAGAATCCTTCTTCCCCATCAGCCTAATCTTGGTTTCTTATGGTTTCTGAGAAAAAAAGAAAAAAGAAAAAAAAAAAGAAAAAAGAAAAAAAAGAAAAGAAAAAATGTATAAGCCTGAAAACCAATCATGGATTGGAAGTATTATACAAAAAATATGGAGTGAAAATCAGGGGCACCTGACACTCTATATTTTCCAAAAAAAAAATCTCCTCTCATGCTCTTTCCATCTTCATTCCATCTCACTCACTCATTCCATTTCATTCCACTTCCATTTCATTTTCATCATCATTCTCACTCCATTCTCACTCCATTTTCATTCCATTCCATTTCATCAATAAAAGTCCCCCTTCAGGACTATTTTCATTCAGCTATTTTCCTCTAAACTATCTTTGTGCAGATCAGGGGGTGTTGTTTCAGTTTCCGCAGCTGGCCACCGTTTCCATAGCTGGAACCTGTTTCCGCAGGTAGAAATGATTTCCGCAGCCAGCATCACTCTATTTTCAAAATACAATCAACTATTAGTGCCAAAATCATGCAATTCAGGTGTACGTGAGTTAAGGACATGGGGCATCTTCAAAATATCAAAAAAAGGAGCAACTGGTTAGGAATCTTGAGCAAAGAATGACAAGTGTCCAAAGGTATGATCAAAACTCTCTATGAAACAACACTTCAAGTCATCATTATGTATAGTTATTAACCCATAACCGGTTCTTCTATGTGCAATGATTTAATTATTCACCCACTACCATTTCTATTTCGCAATACCATTCTATACACCTCGCATTCATTCTTCCTAACCGTCTTATGATTACCCCGAGTTCAAACTCAAAAACGACTATACTTCTACTTATGACTCATACTCCTAAGACGTGACCTATTGTATTACAGCTCTTACAAGCCATAATTTCTATAGCCGTCTACTTGAGACGTGTAAATCTCACATACAGTCACCTAACTTGGGAGAATCAGGCCGTTACTCCACTCATATCCTAATCCCCGCATATACTCATGCTCATTTTATGAACTCGATCACGGTCACCACTGCTCACCTATTGTTTTTCCTATGATCCGGGCATTTCTTCTATTTCTGACTGCAGTCACTATAGTTTGCCTGATGCTTTGATTACAGCCACTGCAGCCATCCTGAACCCCGATTACAGCTACTACAGTCTCTCCTAAAAACTCTGTGACAGAGCCATTCTTCCTTAACCCTCATACGTAGAAAAACCCTCACTGAATTTAAAGCCGAGAATGGAAAACTGTTGAGAGCTGAGCCGGAAGGATCAAAATACATGGAGGGTTATCCCAGAGTCAAGGAGTTATTAAAGAAAGCCAAAATGGCTCCAGTTTATTCAGAAATTCAAAGGATATAATAAGGAAGTGACTAAAACCTTTGCAAGGTCCTTTAATGGACAGACAGTGGAGGTGGGAGACTTAAAGTTTGCGGTGATCGAGGCCACAATAGCAGCACCTACAAGCCTGCCTCAAGACGGAGAAAGATGGTTCAAAAATAGGAGCGTAGATGATCAAATATGGAGAATGATGCTACGAAATCAAGGTATGGATACCACCGTATTCACCAGAGGTATCCCTGTGCATGTATTGAAAGAAGAATGGTCTGGTTTATTATTGGTCATACAGAAATTTATTACATGTGAGGGCCATTTTGGCTCCATGTACATGTACCATGTGAGGTTAATGATGAATGTTATAGATGGCCATGTTCTTAATTTACTACATTTTCTGCTAGCAAGTTTAAAGAAGATGAGTGTTACGGTTCAAAAGCATGTAGGTAACATTGAGCCACATCTCTATCATCATGGGCTCATAAGAATTCTGATTGAGGAGCAGTTAAAGAATCTAAGGATACTGGGAAAAATTTCTAAAAAGAAATACTTCAAAGGGGCCATCTGAGGCCTGGAAGTAGTCCATCAAAATCCCAAGGAAAAGTAGGAGGAGGGATAAAAATGTTACAGCCCAAGACTCCCCTCTTAAAGAAATTGAAGAGACTATCCAAAAAGAGGAAGAAGACCAGCCCAAGAATAAGAAACAAAAGAAAGAGAAAGGCAAAATAACCACTCAAGAAGTCTCTCCATCACCTGAAAAATCCTTAGAGGAGGACTACCAGCCTCTGTCAGAAAGGCTAGTAGATCTTAAAGCTGCTGCCATGGCCAAGAAACAACAAAAAGGGAAACACAGTGCAGAAAAGACAAGTGTGAGTTCATGCTTGAGAAGGAGCTCTCGGCTAAAAGGAAAATGGAAGAAAACAAAGGGAGATCAGTCCCACTTTATTGATTTAAGTGAAGAAATACTTGAGAAATCTCCAGAACAGCCAAGCCTTGAAACAAGTCCTCCACGAGAGGAAAGTCCTTTTCGGCAAGAAGGAGCAAGCAGTCCTCCTCCACCAGATTTTGAGTTCAGATAGAGAAAATCACCTGAGGTGGATCCTAATCAACAAGAGGTATAAAATTACCTGGAATCCTTAGAACAATTAGCTACAGGACCGAGCACTTCTCTGCCACTTGATGCACAGGTTCAGTCTCTGAAACAAGAAGTATTTGAACTAGAAGTCCTAAATAGACACATAATACAAGAAAATGAAACACTCAAAGAATAGGGTAAGGTAGACAAAATGGTCCATGATAATACCATGCTTCATTTAGCACTGTGGCAGAAGAAGAATAGAAGACTGAAAAAGAGATGCAAAAAGTTGAGTAGAGCTCTAATTAACCTCAAGTTTAAATGTCTAGTTAGAAAACCAAGGATGATGATGATGGCATCAAAGAAAAAGAAAAGAGGACTAGATGTCCTTGCAGAAGCCTCGGAGCATGTAGATTAAAAGGGAAATCACTCAATTTTGGATGCATGAGGACATGCAACACCTTCACAATGGGGGTATGTTGAACCTCAACCTTGCACCTTCCTACACACCCTCTTAACCCTCATTCTCCACTCACTTCATTCATCCAGTGGTTAAATCATTGCATTATAGTCTAAAAAGGACTGCTTATATGGTTTTCTGACTATATTGTGTCTGTTATTTGGTTTAGTCTTTTGTTCATGCAGTTGCAGAAACTTGTCAGTTTCCGCAGCCAGCACAGGTTTCTGTAGCCAGCACAGGATTCTGCAGCTATTTTGTTAAAAGCTGTGCTCCAGGTGTCCTCTGAAGGAACGAGCTACATGGGCAAGCTCCAGATGGCATGTACATGGATCATGTCCCTTTGAATTAGCCAAATCATCCATTAGAGGCCACGGTCAACCAAAGTCAAAGACGAGGCCAACCAAAGAGTTCAACGGTGGCACATCACTATTTTGGGCACGTGAATGATATGTGGCCTAGTTCCTAGCTCACGAAGGCACCAACGCACCTGGAGATCGTTCTTGAACAGTGAATCTAACAGCCAACCACTCCGAAGATTTAAGAAGCATAACGACAGTTACACTAGATCTCGGCTGAAGATATCTATGTATCTATGGCACGTAATTAATAGCCTAGTAGTTGATTAGTTAACTGTAGTATTTTTACATTATAAATAATGCGTTGTTGAACACTGTAAAGGGACTTTTGATGCATAGAAATTCTGAACTGTTTATGTAATTTCCGCACGCTGCTGGTTATCTTATCACCCCACTGTTTTATATGATGTTGATTTAAATACATGAGAAGATTTTTCTGAAGATAGTCGTGTGATTATTTGATTGGCTGAAGTGGCAGAGGGCCCCTGCGCGCTGAAGCCTTGTAAAGTGTTTTAGTTTCATTATGTTTTTGTTTTATTAATAACTGTACATAATATGTTGTCTTATGTTTTTGCTGTTCATATCTTTACCTTTGTTTTCTTAGAGCAGTAAAGTGATCAGTGCTTTTTGCAGGTTCTCTTAGGCAGCCCGGGAAACTTTTCATCTTTTTAATAACTTTTGGCATATGAGATCATCTTGTTCTTCCTGCTAACTTTTATTTTCTGCAGTTTACATTCAGCATTGCCCTTTTTAAGTTGTTATTTGCTCATTTCTTTTTCTTCTAGTTAGATATCATACTGCTTAACAATTTATGATTTCTTTCTGTGGTAAAATTACTATATTAGCAGGAAATCAGAAGATTACTAACTGTAGTGTGATTTAGTTGTCATATTACTTACTCATAGTTGCTTTCCATAAAGTAGATTGAGCTGAATGGTAAAGGACTAGAAGAGTCTAAGTAGTGTGATTAATTTCTTTTCTGCAGTTTACATTTAGTTATCATATTGCTTGTTATGTTCATGATTACTTCTCCAAGGTAGATTGAGCTGAGGGGTAAAGGATTTGAAGAATTCAAGTAGTGTGATTAGTTTCTTTATGCAATTTACTTTCTTGAACAGTTAAGTATCATATTGCTTAACTTGTTTATGATTACATCCCATCAGGTAGATTGAGCCGAAGGGCAAAGGATCTGAAAAGTTAGAGTAGTGTGAATTAGCTACTTTGTTTGAGTTGTTTTCCAAGTTTTTGCTTTCTTCTCATTTTCAGCAGTAAGGATACTGGGCCATTGTCATTAGTTTGCTTTTTGATGCATTTTGTTTTCTCTTAAGAATTGATCTCATTTCAGTTACTGTAAAGCTTTCTTTTGAGCATTTTTCAAGTTTAGAAATCATCACCATTTACACTCCACACACT
Organism: Pinus taeda; assembly: GCA_000404065.3. Classification (NCBI taxonomy): domain Eukaryota; kingdom Viridiplantae; phylum Streptophyta; class Pinopsida; order Pinales; family Pinaceae; genus Pinus; species Pinus taeda. Next base: position 95,852 of record APFE030829616.1, on the reverse strand, counting down.
TCACACTTCACTTTCATCATCACACATTAAAGAAAAATAAAATCCAAAAACAAACTGAAAAGCTTAAAACGACAAAAGCCTAAGGAAATGGTTATCTAAGTACATATAGTACACCTCACTTCGACAGTTTACGAACCCTGGGTTGACATTATAAATAGCAATTTAGATCACACTAAATTTACCAAACAAAGGTCATTGGCATACTCCAGCTAAGAGAACAATTAGTTTTCCTGAGGTCACTCCAGAAGTGCAGAAAACCTCTTGTAGCACCTGTATGTTTTAAATTTCTCCATAATCATAACATCTGTGTAAAACCTAAATGACATTTTTCATCCTTCACCTATTATGGACAAAAACCTCTCTCACTTTTGTCAATTTCATCTCTGTTTGGTCAGAAACATAGTTTGAAGAAAAATTGGCCCTATGTGTGGCAAATGATTTGTCCCTTGGAATGACTTCTTTAAAAATGATGGAGACATGATGTCTATGAGTTGTAATGGCCTCATACTTGATGAAATGACCTCCCTTATGCCTCCTTTGCTCAGATGTCTCTGATTCCATAGCCAACCCTAGCTCAGTGGGAGAGGAAATTATGGATTATTGCTTGTGGAAAATGATGATTTGGATACCCTTGGGAAAAGACAACACCCTTTGGCATTCACTTAACCTTTTGAAACATTACCCTTTCACTTGACTATTTACTTTGACAAATTGATCTTTTCATGGTCTTTGAGAACTCTTTGAATTTGACTTTGGTTTAATGAAGTTGGCATATAGAGATTGAGTTGGCATCTTAGGAACAATACTTATTACATATAGTGAACATAAAATTACATGATGAAATAAGCATTTCTCTTTAAAAATCATCTTCACATGGTGAAGAGATTTTATTTGATCACCCTTTACTTGCTGGCCTTATGCAATGGAATGGAGTTTTATTGGAACCTTGGAAACCCTAATGACCTAATGAAACCTTGAAAAACCCTAAAAGACATAATGAGACCTTGAAGGACTGAATTTCAAGATGACATGACTGATGCGATGGCATGATGTCACTAACTTTATGTACAATGGATACTCAGCAAGGTTGAAATGAGCTAGAAAGGGGTAAATTTCTAAAAGGAGTAAAGGAAACCCTAATTCAACCTGCACTGACAAAATTTTTTCATGACGACCTAGTGGAATGACAAAAATTTTAGAATGGGACCCTCATATGATATGAAAAGTGGATTTTTGATCACTGATGGAAGTATGAAAATACTGACACTAATAAGTGGAATGTATATTGATATAGTGAGCAGTGCTCTATGAAATCCTTAGAGACCCTGGTAGAGAATTATGCTTAACATTGCTACTGTTATCTTTAGTTACCTAGGTGGTTGATAAGAAAAGGAAGAGCAAGTAGTATCTGGAACATCAGAAGTTGTGGATTCACACTACCAGCATTTGATAATGCCTTCTAGTTGGTTCTCCTCTGCATCATCTCATATTTGGGCCTAGTCTTGATTACGTGGTAAGGTTAAGTGCATCCCCACACTTCATTAAATTTAATCAACTATGACAGATGAATAGGAAAAATCTCGTGTTTAATTCCCAGGTTTAGGTTGTGGGTTCAATTCATCAAGAAGACAGACTATGGAGCTATTCATTCCTTGTTTGAATATTTTATGTGGAGATAATAGGAATGAATGGATGTGTTTCCTATAGTGGAACTCACTCGACTTTTTCTAATATATTTGAACTATTTGATGGATTTTTAGTGGAATTTTGTTTTTGTATTCGTTCTTTCTTTCAAATTCATAAATATTAAATGAATTTACTACCCCAATCTTTTTTGTGTTTTAAGAAATTCCATAGTGGGTGATGCGTAGTTGCAAGTAGTTTAAATAATTTTAGCGGTAAGATTACATACGCATCTACCTAGGGGATCAATTTAATATCTGATTATGTGGATCCATTATAATGGAATCTCAACATTTCATCTAAACATATATAATAAGCACATTATAAAACTAGTATGATTTAATTTAATCAACACTTGGTAGACTTAAATGTTTTTTTTTTATCAGTTTGGAGTTATGATCCGCAATTCTATATTATCATGGTAAACCAGTCCCCACATTAAAGTAAAGTTGGGGCTGTTAAGCTAGCCAATTCATACACATAATGTGGGAAAATGAAATTTTAAACCTAGGTCATTATCATGGCTACCCCCTCCCTTAACTTCTAGATGGAACCTCGACGGAGAACTTGATTAGCCAATTTCAATATCATTTCTTTTAATTATTTGTCCATGTATTTTCACCATTCTTCATCTAGGAAAAATATTTATGCTTTGTCATGTTGATTATGTGGCTATATAATTCTCTTTCATATTAGGCTTCATTTATTGATCTTCGCTCAACGTAGTTTATGGCTCTTCTTAATTATCCTTTCCCTCAGATAGAACCTGAAGGACGCTTTTACAAAATTGGCATAGACATGTTCATACCAGACATTGTTGGGTGCTATTATGTTTTTTTCTCCTTGTCTTATGGATTGGGTTCAGTTTCAAATTAAGTAGAAGCTCACTTTTACTCTCTTATTGTTTCTTAAGTTGATATCTAAGAATTATTTCCCCATGTGTTCCTCAATGCTTTTGTTCCTTTCCTCATATGTTTGTAAAATTAAAGTGGGGTGTGACCCTTTAACTGCCCTTTTGAAATTTTTGGCATCCTTCCTTGCTATCTTCTAGCTGGTGTATGGATTTAATGCATCTTTTTTCCGCATTCTTGGGAAATTTCCTGATTTTTTTGATGTTCAAAATAAGGTCTACATTTGAAGGGAGTGTTTTTGTAGTGTACTTTCTACTTCTAAGCATGTTCAAGGAGTTTTAAATTAAGAGAAGATGGTAACGCCTCCATTTCCAGATCAATTATAGCATATTTGGCTATCCTTTTCTCATTTGTAACTTCTAAAACTTTCAACAATTTTCTTGAGGTATTGTTTGTGCTTTCCAAGAGTGATGCTTCACTAGGATCCAAAATATAACTTTGGCAGGCTTACTGGAACATAGACTATGAAGGTCGAGTTTTATAGCGGATCAAAGCTTGCTTTTGAATATTAACTATCCTACCTAAATGATTCATCAACCTTCTCTAATACATTATCCCCTACTATTAAATCAAGAAAAACACTATGAAGTTCTCTCGAGTTAGAATAGTTACCTTTGTTTCTTCTTAGCTACTTCCTTTGATAGACTAACAAATAGAACTCTCGAAATATGAGATAGGGGATGTGAAAACATATAAATTTATTTATATATTTGAAATAAAAAATATTAAAATTACAAAAAAAAAAATAAGACATGCAGACATAAGGAGCTACATCAAACACATGTTGGGACAATTTATTGATCTATTGGGACACATTTCTTCCACATGAAACACATGCGAATAGATTTTTGAAATTATTTGGTGCCCCGACTGTTGTATATGTATGGGTAGCAGGGGGTAGGCTATTTGACATATGTCAGACATGCATGCTTTCATTCCCATGAATGTAGTTGTCCAACATGTGGATTTCCGGGGATTTTTATCTATTGATATTCAACTTAGTATGGAATTAATAAGAAGACCTTACTCACATGATTTTGCATTATGTGGTTTTGATGTAGTTGATGGTTCCATATAAGATGGTTTTGGCTTCAAAACAACTTTTGCTTCTTCTACTTGCTGAAAAACAATATTATCTTTAGGTGGAGATAAAGCTTATGCTTTGACTATTCTTGGAAAATAATTTGGTAACTCTTTATGGTCATATGAATTATGGAGAGTAAATTTAAGTCTTTCTCCCCTTCCATGCCATAGGATTTGTTGTGGTTTGTTGGGATCTAAGTATTCTCATAAGGAGTAGGGGATGGTCAAAAGATAGCCTAATTCTCGATAACATATTCATGTTTATCAATTACACTTCAACCTTCATGGTGCTATATCCCATTGTTTCTACCTATTGAATGTCTAGCATTAGGCCTACCAGCCTACTGAGTTGCCTTATTACTTGCAAAAGCCTCTAATCTTTTTAGGTAGCCTTGCAACTAGTTTGGATGCCCACATGGTTTTGGAAATTGTTGGCTTTCTTTTGCCATATTTTTGTCTTGCCTTAAAAAAGACCCCCTTTGCAATGCTTTTCATGTTTTTTTCTACTTTTTTTGTAAAGTAGAAATCTATTTAAGCCCTGAAGAAAAACATCATAACAATTTATGGTTTGCCTTGGTTTTGCACTTGGGAAACCAAACCAGTGACAAAACCATAAATTTTCCAACATCCAAACAAATTTTCTTTGAAATTTTATCAAAGAAACAAAAAAACTATACTACGGGGCTCGAAAACTTGATCTATGAGCTAACTTAGAAATAAAAAATTGACAAAAGTAACTTAAAAAACTAAAATTATTATAAATTTTAATTTGGATTTGAAAATGTTTGAAGCATCCATTGCTATTGGCTCCTTTCTACTATGAGGAGAACATCTAGGATGCTGGGGAAGGCTTATATGTTCTTCAATATGACCTAGACCCTTGTCTAGGTTCCTCATAGTTAGTTGTCACTTGTCCCACATGAGAAGGATTTCCATTTTAGACATATTTCAATAGAGAAAGACATGGCCAAGCAAGAGTTTCATATTCTAATTAATGTAAAACATGTATATGTATGAAGTATAGGAAATAGTGGTATTCCCTGTATCGAGAACCCAATAAATTATTTCCCAAAGCACTTCAAAGTCTGTCAAACAATGACATCCCCTAGCTATGTCACATTATACATGAGTAGTTTCTCCTCAAAATCTTTTGGAGTATTGGCTAGATACCTTTGGGAAAAGCTTGATGCTATTTTTTGGGCTTTAGATCTCCCTTGATCCTAAAAGTAAGCAACCCCTCATTGACTCCTAGTGCATTGATGAGGCATTCGGAGAAGCTGTCGAATAAGAGATGAATTTCTTACAAACAAGAGATTGTTGCCTGGGGAGGGTATTAAGTGAAAAAGTAGAATGAGGAGGGTAAAGTAAGGGAGAGGTTGGTCTAACAACGAGACAATAAAGACAAGAAGATTGCAAAAGAAGATACATAAAAAGGAAATTATGCAATGTTTATCATGTTAGCTAACATTAGGTCATTGTATTAATGCTTTATTAATGATATGATTTTTTAGTAGTCATATGTGGTTGTGTCATTTATTAAGTATTAGGGATTCTAATTAAGATTAAACTCTAACTTTGAAAACCATATTTTTTTTTCCTAACATTATATCAATGCTTATTCCTTTCCTTAAATTATACAGATATTGGTTAGAAAAGTTGCTTACATACATTAATAAAACTTCCCTTTCAAGCTAGGAAAAACTAGGTTATAACCATTCTCCAGATGTAATTTGGGAACAACACAATGTTTAGTTTTATATACCACAATTCATATGGTCTACAAAAAACAACTAATTAGTTAGGATGATTCTATGGTTAGTTTGGAAAGATTTTTAGGGTTGATTTAGGCCTTATGATACGTAAATGTATTTGGCTCACCAAGTGTCTCAGTCACAAGACAACAAATATGTGTACACCCCTAACAAAGCATGGGATTGTCATAGATATTTATTATTGGAACACCATTTTGGCTTATAATATTGTCTCATTGAGAAGTAAAAACATGTAGTTTAACAACATCATTGAGAAGAAGCTCTCTTCCAGTATTCATTAGCAATCATGTGCAAATACTTGTAGAAAGATACTTCTCAAGTTCACTTTCATTGCAATGTTTAGTGATTGATTTAGGTGGGAAATAAAAATAGTAGTAAGCGAACTCTAAAATGGTACAGGTTACAACTTGGCACTACCAATTTTAGATATTTATAAGCAAATATATTTTTGGCTGTCTCTGGTCTTAGTACAAGGTTTCAAAGGGATTCAAAATGGAAAGATACTTGAAAAAAGTAATTAATTTCTTGGAGCATGCCTCTCTAGATCATGATAAAATGAATCTAAATCATCTCCACTATTATGATACATTGGCAATAGTAATATTTCAAAACATCAAAACATAATAATAACAGAAAATGCAAAACTAACAGAAAGACAATATGTCTTGTGTTTAATTACAAGAGATCACCTATATTTATAATACAATGGGAGGGGCATGGCATTAAATATAGGCGGTTTGCTTGTTCACATACCAATTAGTGATAAGTCAAATATGCACACGATTAGACATTGTAATCTAAATAAACTTAACTACATGATGTATGTACACCAATTCCCCATCATAAGTGCAACTTAGGAACATAAGGAAAAGATGTTAAATCTCAAAATGGGTCCTGGCTACAAAGTACTGATAGGTACCATGTACAAAGTGTTCAAAACAAAAAAAAAAATTAGAGGGGATGAGTGAGATTACAACCACCTTAGGGACAATTTCCTTCACCCCAAGCAAGGTATGAAGTTGAACATAAAGAGACTTTGTCAAGGGTTTGCGAAGATGTCAACAACATACATCTCAGTGTGTGACAATACTGCAAATCAATAATCCTACCATTAATCAATTGTTGGATGTAATTCATATGGACTTCTATAGGTTTGGGAAGTTGATGCTCTACTGGCTGCCTGATAACATGGACAACACTCTCATTATTGCCCCATATTAGAGGAGGTTTCTCTTGCTGAAAAATAGACTTGGTCAAAATATGTTCAATCCAAATAGATTCAGTCGCAGCACTATCAACACCTCGATATTTTTCATCCATAGGAGGAAGGTCATTGACATGTTGCTCTTTGCTAGGCTAAAAAACAAGACCCGAGCCAAGATGAATCACATAGACAGACTTGGACTTGCAATAATCAAGATTTCCAACCTAATCAGAGTCAATATAACCCACTAAATTTCCTTTGCCATCAAAATAATATTGAATGTAGATTTCTAATGAAGGTCATGTGGTTCCTTCATAACTGCAAGACCAACTGACTGAATAGGAGATATCTGGAAAACTATGAGTCAAGTATAAAATGCATCCAACGAACTACTGATAAAACATAACATCAACCAAAGGAGTGGAAATTCATGGTTGACAACTTGACCCCTCACAAAGAAGGTGTGGATGTAAATTTGCAATCCAATCTCTGAAATTTGCTAAATAGATCAAAGGCACAATTGAACTGTGATATGCCTATCCTAGATGCAAACTAAAAGAGTTGTTGATACCACATAGTGTCAAACAAAAGGAGTGGAAACACTTGTTTAAAAACTTGACCCTTGACGAAAAGGGGGTGGGTGTAGATTTGTAATCCACTATGTGAAATCTACTCAAGAGATTGAAAGCATACTTGCATTTGCGAGATGATTATCATAGATGCACACCAAGTGATTTGTATCTCAAGAAAGTAGCGAAGGAGCCTCAAGTCATTCCTGTTGAACTGTTGATGGAGAGTGGACTTCATATGATCAATGAAGGTAGGAAAAGGCCCTACAAGATATTATGCCCTATTGTCCACAGCAAAGGAAGAATCATAGCTTGTTGGAGATGGAAAATTGCACGATCAATTCTAGAGGTCCTTGATGGCAGTTTTGGGTTGAAGACATCAATTGTGCCAAATATGTTCAAAATTTCATGCCTCACAAAAGTTGTGCAGGGGGTGTCCCTAGAAGAAGCATTGAGAGGATGGAAACCCTAAATTGGCTATCCCAGAGTCTTTGCATGCAATGTTGGGCCCAAACCCCAAATAAAAATGTAAGGCAATGTACATAGAATGTATGGTTTGCATATTTGTTGGCTACCCAGAATATGTTAAAGGTTGTAGATTGCTTGTTCCAGATACACATCATTTAATCATTATGAGAGTTCAATTTGATGATCATGCCCCTTGGCATCTTGATATTGATATGATTTTGCTTCTTTTGAGTTCACTTCTCAAGCTAATGAATTTTCTCTTGAAGAAAATTGTGATGAAATGTTTCTACCAATAAGTGGGGTGAAAGTGTACATACTTGGTTTAAGTTCACTTAGGTAATACATTAAATCCTTAGTTCATATATCTTCGAACCAAATTATTAATTGTAGGACTCTTCCCAATTTTCTATGAATGGAGGGCCTTGCTTTGTATTCCGGAAACAATTTTTTTATAGACAATGATATTCTTGTTCCTTAAATTGGTTTTCAGTCTCTGTTCCCTTTTTTCGAGTTCTGTGACCTCCACATTTAAAACAAAGAGTGTTGACCATGCTCACTTGTTAGCTTGAACTCCATACAGACAAGGCAAAACAATAACAAAAGAAGCAAAACTGACAAAAATACTTATGTTGTTGTTCTTCCTTGCCTGTATGAACTTATATAAGTTTAATTACAAGGAGACCACCTATATCTATGACATAGACCATGAGGAGACCAACTTTAAATATAGCTGGTTAGGTAGTTCACCTGCCAAGTTGTAATAAGTCAATTATGCATAGTGATTAGACACTAAACATCAAAGTTAACACATATATATTTGGGGGTATGGATGCACAGTTAACATTCCATGGATGGTTTGGAAAGGTTTTTAAGGTTGATTTAGGCCTTACAATACATAAATGGATTTCATTTTCCAAATGTCTCTGTGACAAGACAACAAATCTATGTGGACCCCTAAACAATCATGGGATTGTCATAGATAATTGTTATTGGAAAATCATTTTGGCTTATAATATTGTCTCAATGAGAAGTAAAAACATGTACTTTGACAACATCATTGGGAAGAAGCTCTCTTCTAGTATTCCTTAGCAATCATGTGCGAATACTAGTAGAAAGCTACTTCTCGAGTTCACTTTCACTACAATGTTTAGTATCTACTTTAGCTAGGAAATAAAAATCGTAGTAAATGAACTCTAAAATGGTACAAGTTAGATCCTTTCACTACCAATTTTACAATATTTGCAAATAATTCTATTTTAGGATATCTCTAGTCTTAGAACAAGGTTTCAAAAGGACTGAAAATGGAAATATACTTGAAAAAATTAATTAATTTCTTGGAGCATACCTCTCTAGATCATGATAAAATGAATCTGAATCATCTCCATTGTTACAATACAACGACAATCATATTCTTTCAATATATACAAACATAATAATAATAATAGAAAATGTAGAACTAACATAAATAATATGTGTTTTGTGTTTAATTACAAGAGATCACCTGTATTTACAATGCAGTGAGAGGGGCCTGACATTAAATATAGGTGGTTGGCTTGTTCACTTACCAATCAGTGATAGGTCAAATATGCACATGATTAGACATTGTAATCTAAAAAAATGTAACTACCTGATGTATGTACACAAACACCCCATCATGAGTGAAACTTAGGTACATAGGGAAAATATATGAAATCTCAGAATGGGTCCTGGCTACAAGGTCATGATAGGTAATATGTACAAAGTGTTCAGAACAAAAAAAATCAGAGAGTGGGAGTGAGATTATCCCCACCTTAGGAAAATTTCCTTCACTCGAAGTAAGGTATGAAGTTGAACATAATGAGACTTTTTCAAGGCTTAGTGAAGATGTAAGGAGCCTGCATCTTAGGTGTGACAATACTGCAAATCAATAATCCTACTAGTAATCAATTGTTGGATGTAATTCATATGGAATTCTATAGGTTTTGGAAGTTGATGCACTACTAGCTTCCTGATAACATGGATTACACACTGATTATTTCCCCATATTAATGTAGGTTTCTCTTGCTGAAAACTAGACTTGGTAAAAATATGTTCTATCCAAATTGACTCAGTGGGAGCAATATTAACACCTTGACATTTTTCATCCATAGGAGGAAGGGAATTTACAACTTGCTCTTTGGTAGACCAAAAACCAGGACCAAAGCCAAGATGAATGATATAGATAGAGTTGGAATTGTAGTAATCAAGATTTCCAACCTAATTTGAGTCAGTATAACCCACTAAATTTGCATTACTATCAGAATAATATTGAATGAAACTTTCTAATGAATCTCATGTGGTTCCTTCATGACTGGGAGACGAACCAACTGCATAGGAGATATCTAGATGACAGTGAGTCAAGTACCAAGTTCCTCCAACGAGTTGCCGATACAACATAGCATCAACCAAAGGAGTGGAAACACTTGGTTGACAACTTTACCCCTAACAAAAAGGTTGTGGGTGTAGATTTGCAATCCAATCTTTGAAATATGCTAAAGAGATTAAAGGTGCAATTGAACTATGATATGCCTATCCTAGATGCAAACTAAAAGAGTTGTTGATACCACATAGCATCAACCAAAGGAGTGTAAACACTTGGTTGAAAACTTGAGCCTTGATTGAATGGGGGTGGGTGTATATTTGCAATCCAATATGTGAAATCTACTCAACAGATCCAAGGCATACTTGAGTTTGTGAGCTGATTATTCTAGATGCAAACCAAGTGATTTGTATCTCAAGAAAGTAGTGAAGGAGCCTCAAGTCTTTCATGTTGAACAATTGATGGAGAGTGGAATTCATATGACTAATGAAGGTAGGAAAAGGCCCTAAAACATATTATGCCCTACTGTCCATAGCGAAGGAAGAATCATAGCTTGATGGGGATGGAAAATTGCATGATCCATTCGAGAGGTCCTTGCTAGTAGTTTTTGGCTGAAGACATCAATAATAGCATGTGTCACAAAAATTGTCTAGGGGTTGTCCCTAGAAGAAGCTTTGAGTGGATAGAAACCCTTTATTGGCTATCCCAAAGTCTTTGGGTGGAACGTTGGGCCCAAACCCCAAATAAAAATGCAAGGCAAAGGACATACAATGTATGGTTTGCATATTTGTTGGCTACCCAGAATATGTTAAAGGTTGTAAATTTATTATTCTGAATAGACATAAGTTAGTCATTAGGAGTATTCAATTTTGTGAGCTTTCCTCTTGGCATCTTGGTCTTCATGTGATTTGCTTCTTTTGATTTGACTTCTCCAACTTGTTATCACTCTGGTTGTCCCTAGGCTCCTGTAGTGATACAACCGAGGTAACCACAAACCAATCGTTGGATTGCAGGTTCTAGCCCACCTGCAATCAGAGAGGGCTCTCTCTTAATGATTCAACTTTGTTGATGATTTTAGGCTAGATTTTGGCTCAGGGGTTTTTGTTTGTGTTTGGATGGAAGGAAAGTTCTTTCAAGAAGAGAGGCAATTTATGAAGTGATAAGTTTCAAACCATTGGGCATGGAGTCACGGGTTAGGATTATCAGTTTGTCTTTCTGGTCATAAGAGAAATAATGAAGCAGGATAGCTGCTCATAACACAATCTTTAGACTAAAAGGGTGAACGATGTATAAGGAATGAGAGGCACTTAAGAATCTCTCATTTAACTTAACAAAGGGAAAGATGCTCTGTATCTAGGGGCAATGAAGAATCCCTGGATAACAGTCTTGATTTAAGACAAACATGAGCCATGTTGAATTCATATTTATGCTTAAACAGAAGAAAACATAATGAAACAACAGAAATTGAGCATAGAGTGTATTTAAGCAAATTCTAAGCTAATCTTTCTTTCTGCTGTTTAAGAGCGTAATTCATGAATGAAAACAGAGGTAAGAAACACTTATTGAGTTATGAAACAGCACAAGAATTCCATAATCACTCTTCAACCAGTAAACACAATGAACAATCCGTTCTCCAAGGCTCATAAGCAGTCTTTGATTATAGAAACTTATCAGATATTACAGTGCGAGTCTCTCCTGGAGAAAAATCAGCTAGAGATAGCTTGTTGACAAATTAATCAACCAACCAACCAACCAACCAACCAACCCCTAATACAGTGTTCAAGGTTGTTTTTATAGTGCAAATATCTAGAACTTATTTATTACAATTGACCTAAAACGGGTCTGCAAAGAGCTTTCTAAACCTAAACTTGTGCCAAAATTAAGTGCAAGTAAATATCTATTGAAATTGTGTCAAAGGTAGCTGGATCAAAAGGAGTGCAATGTGGCCCTTGGAGCCTCGATGCAGTACTGTTGGAATAACTGTGCTTTGGGATCTGTAGTTTTGTTCTGGTGCAAGTTAAATGTGCAATAACCATGATCTGAGAGTTTTGAGTGGCCTCGCCCTCTTTTTTGACTTTTCTGGAAGGTATTTAATTTTCTCCTGCTTTGAGCTGCTGTTTAAGATCTTCGCTGATACTCTTTGCTGCTACATTGATGGTCTCCGCCGCTTGCTGATACTCTTTGACATGCTTTTTCCCTGTTGATGTGATCTGATACTCTTTATTCTCTGTCTCTGCTCTCTTCCTGTCTTCAAATTGGTTTAATTTGGCAAAATCAGGCAATTTCGAGCCTTTTCAGTGCAAAACGGGCCAAGGAATCAAAAGATTCCCTAAAGATTCCCCAAAATGGCCACATCGAAAACTGCCTCCGTTTCTCATTCCGGAGCTCCGAGGCATGATTTTTCCTCTTGCGCGAATTTTCGGTTTTCTGGCTGCTGACGTCAGCATGACATCAGCAGTACGATGGATGACGTCAGCATACTAGCGTCAGTAGTGGGGTCCTTGGGTACGGATGTGACATCAGCATGCTAACGTCATCAAGGTGACGTGGCAGTACGGTGGGGTGATGTGGCGGTATGATGTGGACTTGGCGCAGGCAGGGCGAGGTGACATGGAGGCGACCTGGTAGGGTGAGGTGGCGCTCCTGTTATGTGAGGGGAGGGTGGTTTTCCCTGTGCATCAGACCGCCTTTGGTACGGAGGTAGTTTCTGTCAAGGGCTGCCCGATGCAATGGGAGGTCGCCACCTATCCCGGTGTACGACGGGAAAACCGTCGGACATCGGGTTGTAACCTACCACTGTAATCGGGCGCGTGATGCGATCAAGGACCATCAGATCTGGGGGAGGTGATCCGACGGTGGACGGGAAAGGGAGTTGCAAGGGGTTTAACTAAGGTGCGTGCGTGTTAAATGCTCAATTTTCCGCGGCGCGGTGGGTTTTTAACTTTATAAAATGGGTGAATTTGGTGTTGGAGCGTTGAAAACTTATCAAACAAACATTGATATTTTTAATAGAAGAATGCGCGGGGAGGGTATTTTAGCATTTGGGAAGGGTTTTCTTAGTGTTTGGAAGGGGTCCACACACTTGGGAGTGGAAATTTTTGCAGAGGGAGGGTTCTTACTAAAGTCTAGGTGAATTAGTAATTCCCAATGAAGTATTTATGGTTATATTTCAACCAGGGGGAGGGGATATTTACATAAGGGGATTATCTACATAGTTTTAGTATGGGGACAGGGAAAATATAAGCAGTTAGATAATAATGTTAGTAGTTAAGATGGAGGTGACAATAAAGTGCTAAGTTTCAGAAATATTAGGCTTGAAAGGGGGAGATAGAACCTTATAGAGAGAGTATGGATTTCCTTTGAGTGAAGCAGATCTTCACCCAAGCTAATGATATGAAAATGATGAAACTAAGAGGTATCAAGCAGATCTCGACCTCTTTTTGGGGAAATTAGTTAATGATTTGGGGGAGATGGAGCAAGGAAGTTAGTTATGCATGTTTTGAGTTTTTTCACATAAAACTGCCTGGTAATTGTGTCTTGAGTAGAGATGACACCCTCAAACCATGGAACTGATCAACAATCAATATTCTGCAACCTCAAAACTAACTACCCAGCCTACTTACCTAACATTTTTTCTTCTTTTGGTTTGGGTGCACCTAGACTTGCAGACCCATCATTTCAATTTTTTCTGTTTTGTACTTTCCTATCTACAAACTACCCTTTTTTCTTCCAAGGGCCCAGATTAAACAGTTGGGCTCCTTTGATTCTCTACCTATCTAAGAATCTGCCAAGATTAAGCTGTTTGGACAGATTTTCATTCTCTATATTCTAAAAACAGGAAATTGAAATCTAGGGAGACCAAGATTAAGCTGTTTGGTCCTCCCTTTAGCTGAAAATTGTACAAAACTGCAATAACTTCTCAAAATTTGGAAAGCAGTTACATGAACTGTGAGTAGCCTTCTTTGCTTGGTGACTGTTTAGCAAATATGGAGCGTTACAGCATGCAAAGTATGACATATTTGGTCTGTAAAATGTCAATCATGAAATATGAGTAACCTACTGCAGTAGGAGGCTAACAGTGGCTCCACTTGGGGATGGCTTTTCCTTGTGAGAAGCCAAGAACAGTAGGTCAGATTGCCTTGTTTCTTCCGCTATGGTTGTGCTTTGAGCTTGTTAGTGCTGACTGTTGGTTTGATTTGATCGTTTGGATTGGGAACAACTCTTTCCTTCACTTGTGCTGCTGTTACTGTAAAGCACTGCCTGCTTTCTTCTACGTGCTTTAGCATCATGGATTCTTACAAAAATTAAAACACTGGTATATACAAATATTCTATGTATAGAATAAAACACCGCCTGCTCTTTTCAATCAAAAGGATCATTGTAGTGCTTCAGCATTCGACCATTGACAGGGCCTTCTTCAGCTATGCTGCCATCTGGAGATTTGAGAAAATAGGTATTATTGCCTTGCATAGCACTGATAATGTACGGACCTTTCCACAGAAAATCGAATTTTTCGTGTTTGCGCTTGTCTTCTCTTCGTGAATCTCATCTTAGAACTTTGCTGCCCACCCAGAAGTCCTCTGCTTTGGCCTTCTTATCAAACATCTTCTTGAGTTTTTCTTGCAGTATTTGAGCTCTGTCGAAGACATGTTCTCTGGTTTGCTCAAGATGAATGGTTTGATTAACTCTTCTCTGCATGTCATTCGGTTCAGCTTGAATTTCTTGCAACAATTTAATAGTAGGAATGCCCAGAGATGAAGGGAACTTGGATTCCATGCCATATACAAGTTCATAAGGGATCATCCCAATGGATTTCTTGGTGGAAAGTCTGTCTTCCCATAGAGCATTTGTGAGCTTCCTGTGCCAGTTCTTTTTGTTTTCCTCCAGCAGTTTCTTTATGATATTGATGAGGCTTTTGCTGGACAATTCAGCCAAGCCATTACCTTGAGGGTAGTAAGATGTGGAGTGGCCTAAGGTGATGTGGTATTTATGGCAAAAGTTGATCATTTTTTTAGATTTGAAAGCAGCAGCGTTGTCAGTGATAATTTTCTCAGGGCAACCGAATCTAGAAAGGATATTTCTCTCAAGGAATTGGATAATGGTGGAGTCATTGGCTTGCCTACATGGGATGGCTTCAATCCACTTAGTGAAATAATCGGTGGCTGTTAAAATCCACTTGTGTTGGCCTGAGAAAGAGGGATGAATTTCTCCAATGAAGTCAAGACCCCATTGTTGAAAAGGTTTCTCGGTTGAAATGGGCTTAAGGGGCAAGGGCAGTAGTTTTCTTTTCCCTTCAAAGATTTGGCATTTGTGGCATGAGACTGCAAACTTCTTTACATATGCAAATAGAGAGGGCCAGTAATAACCAGTCCGTAGGATCTTGTCAGCCGTGGACTTCCAATATAAGTGTCCTCCATAGTCCCCTGCATGGAATTCTTTCATGATGCTGTTAGTTTCATTTATAGTAAAGAAATTAAGAAAAATACCTTCATGATTTTTCCAAAACAAAGCACCATCTATGACACAAAATTTTGATGATTTCATCCTTAAAAATCTTTTCTTGGTTCCGGACAATCCTGGGGGAGCACACAGGTTTAACAATACAAAGAAAATATCAGCATACCATGGGGATTGCATGAAGTTTTCACTGATCTGTGGAGTCGCCAGCTCTGGTTCATCGTCTAGTTGATTAATGTCTAATGCTTGGAAGTTTGTTTCAGACATTAGTTTGGCTAACCCTTGTCCTTTTATGAGCTTGGTGGGCTTTATTTCAATGTTGTATTCAAGGATGCTGGAAATCCACTTGCCTCTTTTGCCTTCTAGTCCCTTTTGAGTTAGTATATCCTTTACAACAACGTTAGGGACATAGGCAATCACGTGGGAGTATAGGATGTAAATTCTGAAATCTTTGATAGCTTTGACCAGGGCATAGGCCTGCTTTTCCATAATCTGATATTTCAAGGGTGCATCTCTCAAAGCTCGGCTGAGAAAGCAATTGGCTTTTCATTGCCCTCATCATCTTTTTGCAGAAGGACATCAACGATAGTGTGTTCGGATGCGAAGGAGAAAATGATAAAATCTCTTTCGAATTGAGGACTGGTGAGGACAGGCATTTGAGTTAGGGAAGTTTTTATACTCTCAAAAGCCTGCTTGGTTCCAAGAGACCATTTTACCTTGGAATCCTTCTTCAGCATGTTGCTCAGTAGCCTTATTAGTTCGGCTAGGTTTGGGATAAATCTCCTTAGGAAATTAATCTTTCCCAGGAATGCTTGCAGTTCTTTTATGTTTCTTGGATAAGGGATTTGAAGGATAGCTTGAATTCTTTCCGGGTCAATTTTAATCCCATCTTTTTATATTATATGCCCTAGAAGCTTGCCTTCCTCAAGGGCAAACAAGGACTTCTTAGGATTCAAGGAAATGCCATATTTCCTGCATGTCATGAAAATTTGCCTTAAGTGCTTAAGGTGCTCTTGGTCGGATTTGGAGAATGGGGTCAGGTCATCAAGGTAAACTACAAGGAAATCGTGTATCTCCTTAGCAAATGCAATATCCATTGCCCTTTGAAAGGCAGCACCAGCGTTTTTCAGCACAAAAGGCATTTTAACGTACTTAAGTGTTCCCCACGGTGTGGTAAAGGCTGTCTTGTCATGGTCATTCGGGTGAACAATTATTTGATTAAATTGTGAAAATCCATCTAGTAAAGAAATTCTAGAGGAACCCACTACTCTTTGCAAGATATGGTCCATTTTGGGCAACGGGTAGTGGTCTTTTAGAGAGACCTGGTTTAAAGTTCTCAAGTCTACACACAGTCTTATCTCTCCTGTTTTTTTCCTAGTGGGAACTAAGTTAGACACCCATTCAGAGAATCTGATGGGTGCAATGGTACCTGCTTCAAACATTCTCTTTATATCTTTTTCAATCAAGGGAAGAAGCATGGGGTTGATTCTTCTAAGTTTCTATTTGAACGATTTTTGATTTGGTTTTAGGGGAATGGTATGTTGGATCCCTGAGGTTTCATAGGACTTGAAGTCCTCATAACTCCAGGCAAATACATCTTGGAATTCTTTGAACAAATCCACATATTTTGGTTTTTGGTCAGGGGGCAGATTTTTGGACAATTTAATCATTCTGGGATGCTCTGCTGTTCCTATGTTGTGTTCTTCTATGGTAGCATTCAAAGGTTCCATCTTTTGCTTTTTGGGCACATCGTTGTCATCAAACATGTCTTCCAATGGAGTAAGGCCGACAGGTAGAACATTACTTTTCAGTTCAATAAACTCATCCTGCACCTTGGTTGTTTTCTCTAAACAGATTTGTTTCAGCTGTTCTATGTTTGTATTGTTGAAAACAGTTGGGTTAAGGATTTGTTTAGCTGTTGCAGCTGTTACAGTTAGGTGGTTTTCTTCTGCTAACTGTTGTGAGTCGGCCATGGCATCCATGTCAATGTTTGTGTTGGAAAATTCGTTCTCCAGAGTTAAGAAACTATTAAGGCATCATTTTGAAATACCTACCAATCCTTGACATTGTTAGGAACCGAAGGTCTGTGTTTTATTTCAGCGGTGAAATGGTGATTTGGTTCAAAGGGAAGCTTGCATGTGCTAGCAAAGGTTGCTAGACTATGGGCATGAATATTGTGATCTCATGAAATTTTGGCAAGCTTGAATTCACTAAAGGCATTGAGTAATTCGGTGGAAGCAGCTCTGTAAGCTCTCATTCTACTATCATTAGCGACAAAGTTACCTTTTATTTGTTGTATAATCAAGTCAGAGTCAACTAGGATGGAGACTTTAGTAGCTCCCAAGATTTTGAGCAACTTGAGGCCTAAGAGAAGAGCTTCATACTCTGCCATGTTGTTTGTACATCTGAAATTGAGTCTATAGGCATGGCCCTGTGCATGATTATAATGAGTATTGTAAATCCACACTCCAGCCCCTGCTCCTAACTTGTTAACCGAACCATCAAACTCCAAATACCATGTTACTTTTTGTTTGGGGTTTGTATTGAGAGTTTCAGTTGTTTGAGGATTGGACAGACTTACAATTTCATTTTTGGGATGTTCTTCTTGTTGTTTGTTATTTTCCTTGAATGTTGAGACAATTTCATGGGTGTAGGCAACTGATTCCTCATTGATGTACGTTCCTTGCTCCAAAGGTAGCGGCTTCTCATCAGTTGGAGGGTTGGTGTTATCATTAAATAAAATAAAAGAATCCATATCAGAATGGATTGAGTAAATTGGAAAATTTTGGGGTCTTTCCTCACTGCTTACCACATACTTCATTAATGTTTCCCTATATAGTCTCTTTGGTTTCCCAAAGACAGATATAGTGGCATAAGAGAGGTCGAGTTGAAGGGATCCTTGCAATTTTGCTCCTCGCGATCTGGATAGGAGCATGCCATACTTTGTGGTAATGTTCGCAACTACTATGTCCATTAAGATTGCCTTCTTGGGGAATTGGACTAGAGAGACACAAAGGTCTTTGATCAAGCCTAAACATTTGACTTGACTTGAGTCAAAGGAATACAGATCTTTGTACGGCCTTGTGACATCAAGGTTCAGCCTTTCCTTTACAGCTTTGGGCATAAGGTTATGTGAGGCACCTGAGTCAAACATAGCATTATACAGTATTTTGTCATGTATGTGTAGACTGACATAAAAAGGTGGAACAGGTCCATATGTTGTTTTTCCGTTAATTTCTGGACCAAATAGTAGTTTGGGGGTATCATCTAAAATGTTTACATCATCCCTTACTTC
Organism: Pinus taeda; assembly: GCA_000404065.3. Taxonomy (NCBI): domain Eukaryota; kingdom Viridiplantae; phylum Streptophyta; class Pinopsida; order Pinales; family Pinaceae; genus Pinus; species Pinus taeda. Next base: position 77,072 of record APFE030829616.1, on the reverse strand, counting down.
TGGTAATTGAAGTGACCTTTGGATTTGTTGTCTGTATACATCATGTTTGGCAAGTTCTGAGAGGGGAATGGAAATCTTGAGTTTTCCAATCTCTGCTTCTAAACTGAATGGTTTTTCCAATGAGTTCTTGGCATTGATAGTGGCGAATTTCTCTTTTTCAGGCATACTCGCTATGTTTTCTTTTGGAATATCTATGTCATGATGTATGACAGTTTGTGATATTTCTGTTTTGGGAAGATTTTTGGGAGTGCTATTCAGATCTTATTTTGGGAAGGAAGGAGGTAGAGGATGATCAATAGGAGAGTGTGTGTCTGTTACATCCTCCTCCACAGTTACCTGATGAGGGTTTGGGACCGAGATGTCAGCTGATTGCTTGTTGGTGATATTTCCTTTACTTTTGTTGAGCTATTTGCTATCTTTTGTTCTGCTAGATGGGGGAACATTAATGGTCCTTGTTCTTAATTTGTATTGCTTGTGTACCTCGTACACAGTGTTATCATAGCCTTGTTTAAAGTCGAAGGACTCTCCCGACTTGGTGTGAAATTGTTTTGCATTAGGGTATGGTCGGTCTTCTTCCGTAAGAAAGATTTGCTGTTCATTTTCTGAATCTATCAGGTTCATATGAGTCCCATCTATGGGCTCAGTGGATGTAGATGCCTCCGCATAGTTTTCTTGAAAAGGGGGCCTAATATCATGGTCAAGAGTGGCCCTTCTAACGTTTGTGTTTTGAGTTTTTTTGAAGTTCGGGTTCCTGATGGCATTGGGCTGTTGACCCTCCCATGAAGTTTTCCTCTCAACATTGTCTACTCTATCTCCCAGCCTATGGATGCCACTGATGATAGCATCTAGCTTCTGATCGAAGGCTGAGGGTTCTTCTTTGAAAGTGGTTATTCTCTCAGTTCTAGTTCTCTTTCTTTTAGCAATTAGATTTTCTTCCACACTCACTGCAACATCTTGCATTTCTGCAAGGCTTTGAGGGGCTCTTTCCCTTAACTGATATGCCATCTCAGCATCAAAGCCATCTGGGAATTTGTACAAAGCGAGATCAGGTGGAGGTCTTACATTTTGTGATATTGCATTGTAAACATTGTTAAATCTTGCACAGTAATCCAAAACTATTTCCTGAGGTCCTCTTTTGATAGTATCATACTCAGACTGTATGTGTAGGGGATCTTTCTTTTTCTCCTATCTGTTAATAAATGCCTGGTATAAGGCTTCAGGGTTTAATATAGAATTGGGTGCAAGTGCCCTAAACCAGGTTCTGACATCACCGGTCAAACTTTGGACAACAATCTTCATTCTTACACTCTCATCATCAATCTCATAACTCTCGAAATAATCTTGCATTTTCTTTGTATGCTGTAGGGCGGTGCAGGAGGTTGCGCCATCAAAATAGGTGATTTTTGACTGGTAGTCCTGAGGCATAGCCCCGGGATTAGCAGACAATTGTAAGGGCGCATATCTAGCCATGAGATGGGGATAAGCGGAACAGCTAGAGCAGCGGGGATAAGAGGAACAACCAGGGTAGAAGGAGTATGGGATGGAGGTGTAGAAGAGCTACTTGGAGAAGGAGGTGATGAACCAGGGGAACTTGGGGTTGACCGAAATAAAACTTTGATAGGGGTTGGGACACTGCTTGGCTGAACTGTTTTAGGGGTCGCAACAGTTAGGTCTTCTTTTTGCTTTTGTTTTCTAATTACCTTAGGAATTAAATTTGGATTTGCAAAAACAACTGGGCTATTTGGATCAGGATTTTATCGTGTATTACACGTTTCCTTCTTAGGAGCCAACTTCTATTCTATTTTTTGGGAACTTTTTCTAATAAAAAAAAACAACAACAACACTGGTCGGCCGAGACCTACATAGGTCGGTTTCTTCCTCTGTGGGGCTGCAAACTGGTTTAGTGAATTTATCTGAGGAGGTCCCCAGCGGAGTCGCCATTATGTTATTACTCAGGTTGTCCCTAGGATCCTGTAGGTATACGGCCGAGGTAACCACAAACCAATCTTTGGATTGTAGGTTCTAGCCCACCTACAATCAGAGAGGGATCTCTCTTAATGATTCAACTTTGTTGATGATTTTAGGCTAGCTTTTGGCTCAGGGGTTTTTGTTTGTGTTGGAATGGAAGGAAAGTGCTTTCAGGTAGAGAGGCAATTTATGAAGTGATAAGTTTCAAACCATTGGGCATGGAGTCACGGGTTAGGATTATCAGTGTGTCTTTCTGGTCATAAGAGAAATAATGAAGCAGGATAGCTGCTCATAACACAATCTTCAGACTAAAAGGGTGAATGATGTATAAGGAATGAGAGGCACTTAAGAATATCTCATTTAACTTAATAGAGGGACATATGTTCTATATCTAGGGGCAATGAAGAATCCCTGGATAACAGTCTTGATTTAAGACAAACATGAGCCATGTGGAATTCATATTTATGCTTAAACAGAAGAAAACATAAAGAAACAACAGAAATTGAGCATAGAGTGTATTTAAACAAATTCTAAGCTAATCTTTCTTTCTGCTGTTTAAGAGCATAACTCATGAATGAAAACAGAGGTAAGAAACACTTATTGAGTTATGCAACAGCACGAGAATTCCATAATCACTCTTCAACCAATAAACACAGTGAACAATCCATTCTCCAAGGCTCATAAGCAGTCTTTGATTATAAAAACTTATCAGATATTACAGTGTGAGTCTCTCCCGGAGCAAAATCAGCTAGAGATAGCTCGTTGACAAATTAATCAACCAACCAACCAACCAACCAACCAACCCCTAATACAGTGTTCAGGACAATTTTTATAGTGCAAATATCTAGAACTTATTTATTACAATTGACCTAAAACAGGTTTGCAAAGAGCTTTCTAAACCTAAACTTGTGCCAAAATTAAGTGCAAGTAAATATCTATTGAAATTGTGTCAGAGGTAGCTGGATCAAAAGGAGTGCAATGTGGCCCTTGGAGCCTCGATACAGTACTGTTGGAATAACTGTGCTTTGGGATCTATACTTCTATTCTGGTGCGAGTTAAATGTGCAATAACCATGATTTGAGAGTTTTGAGTGGCCTCGCCCTCTTTTTTGACTTTGCTGGAAGGTATTTAATTTTCTCCTGCTTTGAGCCGCTGTTTAAGATCTTCGCTGATACTCTTTGCCGCTACATTTATGGTCTCCGCCGCTTGCTGATACTCTTTGACATGCTTTTTCCCTATTGATGTGATCTGATACTCTTTAATCTCTGTCTCTGGTCTCTTCCTGTCCTCAGATTGGTTTAATTTGGCAAAATCACGCAATTTTTGGCCTTTTCGGTGCAAAACGGGCCAAGGAATAAAAAGATTCCCTAAAGATTCCCCAAAACGACATATTTCCCGTAGCGATGCGTGATTAGTGCTTCACGCTAATCGCGCATCGAAAACTGCCTCCGTTTCTCATTCTGGAGCTCTGAAGCATGATTTTTCCTCTTGCGCGAATTTTCGGTTTTCTGGCTGCTGATGTCAGCATGACGTCAGCAGTACGATGGATGACATCAGCATGCTTACGTCAGCAGTGGATTCCTTGGGTACGCTATCGTCATCAAGGTGATGTGGCAGTACAGTGGGGTGACGTGGCAGTATGATGTGGACCGGGCACAGGCAGGGCGAGGTGACGTGGAGGCGACCTGGAAGGATGAGGTGGCACTCCTGTTATGTGAGAGGAGGGTGGTTTTCCCTGTGCGTCAGACCGCCTTTGGTACAGAGGTGGTTTCTGTCAGGGGCGGCGTGATGCAATGGGAGGCCGCCACCTGTCCCGCTGTACGACGGGAAAACCGTCGGACATCGGGTGGTAACCTACCACCGTAATCAAGCGCGCGATGCGATCAAGGACTGTTGGATCTGGGGGAGGCGATCTGACAGTGGACGGGAAAGGGAGTTGCGCGGGGTTTAGCTAAGGTGCGCGTGCGTTAAATGCTCAATTTTCCGCAGCACGGTGGGTTTTTAACTTTAGAAAATGGGTGAATTTGGTGTTGGCGCGTTGAAAACTTATCAAACAAACATTGATATTTTTCATAGAAGAATGCGCGGGGAGGGTATTTTAGCATTTGGGAAGGGTTTTGTTAGTGTTTGGAAGGGGTCCATACACTTGGGAGTGGAAATTTTTGCAGAGGGAGGGTTCTTACTAAAGTCCAGGTGACTTGGTAATTCCCAGTGAAGTATTTATGGTTATATTTCAACCAGGGGGAGGGGATATTTACATAAGGGGATTATCTACATAGTTTTAGTATGGGGATAGGGAAAATATAAGGCGTTAGATAATAATGTCAGTAGTTAATATGGAGGTGACAAGAAAGCGCTAAGTTTCAGAAATCTTAGGCTTGAAAGGGGGAGATAGAACCTTATAGAGAGAGTATGGATTTCCTTTGAGTGAAGCAGATCTTCACCCAAGATAATGATATGAAAATGATGAAACTAAGAGGTATCAAGCAGATCTTGACCTATTTTTGGGGAAATTAGTTAATCATTTGGGGGAGATGGAGCAAGGAAGTTAGTTATGCATGTTTTGAGTTTTTTCACATAAAACTGCCTGGTGATTGTGTCTTGAGTAGAGATGAAACCCTGAAAACATGGAACTTATCAGCAATCAAGATTCTGCAACCTCAAAAATACCTACCCAGCCTACTTACCTAACATTTTTTCTTCTTTTGGTTTGGATGCACTTATATTTGTAGACCCATCATTTCAATTTTTTCTTTTTTGTACTTTCCTATCTACAAACTACCCTTTTTTCTTCCAAGGGCCCAGATTAAATAGTTGGGCTCCTTTGATTCTCTACCTATCTAAGAATTTGCCAAGATTAAGCTGTTTGGACAGATTTTCATTCTCTATATTCTAAAAATAGGAAATTGAAATCTAGGGAGACCAAGATTAAGCTGTTTAGTCCTCCCTTTAGCTGAAAATTGTACAAAACTGGAATAACTTCTCAAAATTTGGAAAAGCAGTTAGATGAACTCTGAGTAGCCTTCTTTGCTTGGTGATTGTTTAGCAAATATGGAGCATTGCAGCATGCAAAGTATGACATATTTGGTCTGTAAAATGTCAATCATGAAATATGAGTAACCTGCTGCAGCAGGAGGCTAACACAACTAATGATTGTGCTCTTGAAGAAAATTGTGATGAAATGTTTATACCACTTTCTAAGTGCGGTGAAAGTGTACATACCTCGTTTAAGTTCACGTAGGTAATACATTGAATCCTTAGTTGGTATATATGCCAATTGAATTATTAATTGCAGGATTCTTCTCAGTTTGCTATGAATGGAGGGCCTTTCTTTGTATTCCAAACGTAATAGATTTTATAGATAGTGATAATCTTGTTCCTTAAATTGGTTTTGAGTCTCTGTTAATTTTTTTGAGTTCCGTGGCCTCCACATTTGACATAAAGAGTGTTGACCAGGGTGATTTGTTAGCTTGAGCTCCATACAAACAAGGCAGAACAACAACAGAAGAAGTAAAATTGACAGAATGACTTATGTTGTTATTCTTCCTTCTATTTATGGTTTTATATAAGTTTAATTACAAGGAGATCACATGTATCGATGACATAGACTGCGAGAAGCCTAATGTTAAATACAGGTTGTTGGGTAGTTTACCTGCCACGTTGTAATAAGTCAATGATGCATAATGATAAACACTGAACATGAAAGTTAACATGGATAGATCTGAGGGTATGGATGCACAATTAAAATTACATGGTTGGTTTGGAAAGTTTTTTAAGGTTGATTCGGGCCTTACTGTTAGGATATTCCGACACATAGGAAATAGTTAAGTATAACTTGGTCTAGTGTAGAGTTAGGTAAAGTGTGTTTCTTTACTATTGTACATTTTGTAACTTACAATCCGACGGTCACGATATGTAGTGATCCGACGGTTCATTCTCTCCTCGGTATTACCGACACTTGATCCGTGGCTTGACACCCGATTGGTCCATGAATTCTATTTAAAGAGCATGGAGGGTCATTTGTAGGTAAACTGTTTGCATGAGAGAAGCTTATGTAAAATTTCATTCTTTTATTAATAAATTGCCTGAAGTGGCCACGTTGGCTCAGGCCATGGACTGTTTCCCTCTTTGAGGGTTTTAACCATGTCAAAATACTGGTGTATTGATCTGTGATCTATTTGTGAGTGGTGTCCTTTGGTGTTCTGTCTGAGGAACTTATGCTGTAAATTCCTACATGGTATCAGAGCTATTTGAGGGCCGCTCCATTGGTGATCCAAATATGAAGCCGGTAGAACTGTATTCGACTGCCGTTTCCTAGATCTACTATTTTTGATAACTTTCGGGCTGAGAGGACTGCTCTATTGTGTTAGGAGCATCGGTTCCAGTGAAGAACCCCTTTCATTTCATACAAAAAGGTTTCTGGTAGCCCTAGCTACATCATTTTTAAGATCTGGAGGTATACAGTGTTTATTTGTAGTTTCTAGTTATTTTCTCTCTATTTATTATTTCGGTTTATTTAGCTTCTTTCTTATTACCGGATGTATACCTTTCATGTCTGCGTATGCTCTTTGCCTTGTGACTTTGTGTGATCTGGGCAAATCAAAAACAGAGAGGAAGGATTTTTCTCATGTGTATGCTCTTTTCTGCTGCGCCTTAGTGTGATCTCGGAAAATCAGAAACATTGAGGAAAATATTTAGTTTCCGGGTAAAGCTAACCTCAAGCCGTAAGGATTGTTTGTGTTTGTATGTCCGTGTTGGGTTTTGTGTTTTTTTTTTTGTACGGAAAATGAGCTTTCTCAAGCAATCATGCAACCCAAAGCTTCAGTGACTAAAAAAAAAACACCCCCCCCTCTCTCTCTCTCTCTCTCAAACTTTTAGTTTAGCTCACTCGGTCCAAAGCTAATTTATGAGAGTAGAGGTCTTGAGTTCAAGTCTTCTTTTTGTTGAGATAATTAGATTAAGTTTGCAAAGGGGGCAGATTTTTCATTTCCGCACATTCACGCATTTCATTGGCATCTTCATCAACTTTTCTTCAAAAAGCCATAACTTCTTCATCTGGAAGCCATTTTTCAGAGTCGTCTCTTTTGAACCAGCCTAATTTTTCGAGATCTTTCTGTTGGAACGCTTAGTTTTAGCATATATAGCTTCAGTTTCTGTTAGAATGGAAAGTCCATGCCAAGTTTTTCTTGATAGCACCAACTACTTCCAATGGTGGTCTTACATTGTGGATTTACTTAGAAGTAAAGGTCTTTACAGAATAGCCACAAGCCTAGAAACCAAACCAGAAGATGAAGATAAGGCAACTAAATGGGAAAATAGGCAAGATCAAGCACGTGGCTTGATAGAGATGTCTATTTCTTCCAGATCTTAAATTCCATACTGCAGAACTTGATACTCCTGATGAAGCATTGAAACAGATTACTAAAGTTTTTGGAATAAAAAATGAACTTAGAGCCCATCAACTTGAAAATGAGTTGCTCACATTGGACCCCAATAATTTTTCTTGCATTGAAGATATTTTGTCCAAGTTCAAGACCCTTAGACTTCTCTTGGAAGGTGTTAAGATTAAGAAAGAAGATAGTAACCTTATTTATTGCATTCTTAATAATTTGGGACCAGCCTACTCTGTGTTTGTTTCCACCTTCCATTCCACAAGAGAAGCCTTCATTTCTCAAGGACAAGACTACAAGTCCCCTTTGATTCTTTTTGTGATTCTTTAATGAAAGAAGAAGAAAAACTCTTACACCTTGGTCTTCTTAATCTTGGAAACTCTTCTAAGAAAGCGTTAGCCGCCTAGCAGCAACCAAATTCAAAGAATCCTAAGAAGTTTTATCCTAAAAGGAATGGTCTTAAACCAAACAAGAGTCCTAAGCAATTTCAGCCTCAAAATGAAAAATCATTTCAACAAAATGATAAGGCAAATAGAAACAAAGGGAAGAAGACTGATAGACATTGCCACTTTTGTAATCGAGATGGCCACTTAGAATCCAAATGTTTTAAGAAGATGCAAGCCTTGGAAGTAGCAATGAAGAAGCATAACATCCATTTGGAGCACTATTCAACTTCAAATTCATCTTCAGGAATGGCACTTTCTGCATGTGGTTGTCAAGCATCTCAGTCTGGCTATGCACTAAATGTATTTTCTTCATCTCATTCTCATGAGTGGCTCATTGATTATGGAGCTTCTTATCACATGGCCAAAAAAAAAGCCATGTTTTCTTCTTTAAATGATTGTAACACCAAAAATATTTATGTTGGTGATGATAGATCTCTTAGTGTTGTAGGGACTAGAACTATTCATACAGACAGTGGTCAATTTAATGATATTATGTGTTCCAACCTTATCCTGCAACCCTCTATCTGTATATCAGATAACTCATTCAGGTGAAGGTAAAATCATTGAATTTTCACCTCACGATGTTGTAATTAAGGACCTAAGAGATCCTAGACAGATTTTAGCTACTGGCATTGCTAATGATTCTACAAGGTTGTATAAGTTTCACAACTTTGGGTCATCAAATCTTCCCTCGGTATTTGTTCCTCATAATGATGAAGTCAGAAAACTTTGGCATGAGCGATTTGGTCACTTAAACTATCGCTCCCTTCAGGATCTATGTAAAGAAAATATGGTGACAGGTCTTCCAATGGTATCTTACAGAGATGGTGTTTGTTCTGGATGTGTACTCGGAAAACATCATCGAGAAAGTTTTGAAAAACATGCCTCTTGGCATGCGTCAGCCCCTTTACAACTTGTGCATAGTGATTTATGTTGTCCACTTCCAGTTGTTTCATTCTCTGCCTACAAGTATTTTTTAACTTTCATTGATGATTTCTCCAGACGCACTTGGGTATACTTCTTAAAACTCAAGAGTGAAGTATTTAACATGTTCTTGGCCTTTAAGGCTTTGTTGAAAAACAATCTGACATCAAAGTCTTAAGCAAGATCTGATAATGGCAGAGATATGTTAACAAAAAAATTCATCAACTTTGCACTGAGAATAGAAATCAAATGCAACATATTGTTCCATATACTCCACAACAAAATGGTGTAGCTGAAAGGAAGAATCACACCTTAAAGGAAATGGATAATTGTATGCTTCAATCTAAAGGACTTAGTCTTAATTATTGGAGAGAAGCAATTAACTGTGCAAATTACATAATAAATCATACTCCTACTAAGGTTTTAAAGAATATCACTCCAGAAGAAGCATGGAGCTCAATTAAACTAGATGTAAGTCACTTTTGTGTTTTTGGAAGTGAAGCATGGGCCCATATTCTAGATGAGAAACATAAAGCTTTAGAACCTAAGAGTGAAAAATGTGTTTTTGTTGAATATTCTGAAGATGTCAAAGGATATTGACTTATTCTACTTAAGTCCAAAAATTTTATTATTAGAAGAGATGTAAAGTTTGTTGAAAATATATCGACCTACGAGCCTAGTTCAGTGGATGTGCCACCTCTCTCTATCTCTTCTACTTTTGAAAATATTTCTTCTTCAGATGATGAAAGCGAGGATGACAATCATCCCCCACCTTCTCAGGATCCTACTTCATCTCCTCAACTTCCAAAATGGGTCCGTGCTACTCAGGATGCAGTAGGTGATCTTGCCGGTGATCCTACAGATCAGCGACGTACACGTTCTCAGTTCGATAGAGGCTCTTCTTTACTGGCTCAAGCTTCAGCGAATTATGATCCTTACACCTTTGCAGAAGCTTCAGGCCATCCAGATTGGGATGCAGCTATGAATGAAGAATATTGTTCATTATTGGCAAACGATACATGGGATCTTGTTCCTCTACCAAAGGGACGAAAACTTGTTAGATGCAAATGGGTTTACAGAACCAAGTATGGACCAGATGGGAAACTTGATAAACATAGAGCTCGTCTTGTTGCTAAGGGTTTTTCACAAGTTGAAGGCATTGACTATACTGAAACGTTCTCCCCTGTTGCCAACATGAACTCTATCCACCTTTTTCTTTCCCTTGCTACCTCTTTCAAATGGGAAGTCCATCAGATGGATGTTAAGTTCACCTTCTTGCATGGGGACTTGCATGAAGAAATCTATATGGAACAATCTATTGGCTTTATACAATCAGACTCGAGTCTTGTATGTTGGCTTAATAAATCCCTTTATGGTCTCAGGCAAGCTTCTTGGGCTTGGTATGCCAAAATGGATACCTTTCTTTTAGAATCTGGCTTTTCTAGGTGTCATTCTGACAATACTGTCTACACCAATAAAGTAGGCAAGTCTCTTATCATTCTTGTTCTTTATGTTGATGATCTTATCCTCACTGGTAGTGATCCCAACCTTATCAACCATGTGAAGTCTAGCCTTAAAAAGAAGTTTGAAATGACAAACTTAGGACACTTGCATTATTTTCTTGGTCTTCAAGTCTTGCAATCCAAGGAAGGTATTTCCCTTTCCCAATGAAAGTATGCCTTTGATCTTCTACGCTATTTTCATGTGGAAGATTGTAAGCCAGCTCCTTCTCCCTTTCAGTCTGGAGCCAAACTTTCAGCCACTTGTACTTCCCCTGAAGTTGATGCTACCTTATACCGTCAACTTGTAGGAAAACTTTTGTATCTAACCCATACTCGTCCTAATCTTTCCTTTGTTGTTGGCCTTGTTGCTCCGTTTATGAAAAACCCACGTGAAAGTCATTGGAAAGTAGCTAAAAGAATAGTTTGTTATGTTCGAGGTATAGTTCAGTTTGGAATTCATTACAGTGCCGAAGCATCTCCTCTATTGGTTGGTTTCACTGATTTTGATTGGGTTGGTGACGCTGATGATCGGAAGTCTAATGCAGGTTATGTGTTCACTCTTGGTTCATGACCTATTACATGTGATTGCAAGAAAAAAGGTGCCATTTCTCTTTCTTTAGCAGAAGCAGAGTATCGTGGTGCCATATAAGCTAGTAAGGAAGCCTTGTGGATTCGTCAGATCCTATCAGAGTTTGGATTTCAGTAGCAGCATCTGACTACACTTTGGTGTGATAATCAAAGTACCATTCAACTATGCGAATATCCAGTCCGACATCAGTGTAGCAAACACATTGAACTGCACATGCACTTCATCAGAAAGCTCATTCATGACCATGTTCTTGAATTGCAATATTGTTCAACAGATGATCAAGTTGCAGACATCTTTACAAAGGCTCTCACAGAGGGGAATTTTACTAAACTTCGATTTATGGTTGGAGTTTAGGAAGTTGTCACTAAGGGGGGATAGGCTCTAGTGCCTCCTTCCTTCTCCTATTGTGTCATATTTGTAAATCCTTCAATCCTATCCCAAGTTGTTCTTAAGGGGGGATGTTAGGATCTTCTGACACATAGGAAATAGTTAAGTATAACTTGGTCTACTGTAGAGTTAGGTAAAGTGTGTTTCTTTACAATGTACTTTTGTAACTTACAATTCGACTGTCACGATATGTAGTGATCTGACGGTTCATTCTCTCCTCAGTATTACCGACACTTGATCTGTGGCTTAACACCCGATTGGTCGATGATCTCTATTTAAAGAGCATGGAGGGTCATTTGTAGGTTAACTGTTCATGAGAGAAGCTTATGTAAAATTTCATTCTTTTATTAATAAATTGCCTGAAGTGGCTGCATTGGCTCAGGCCGTGGACTATTTCCCTCTTTGAGGGTTTTAACCACGTCAAAATACTGGTGTATTGATCTGTGATCTATTTGTGAGTGGTGTCCTTTGGTTTTTTGTCTGAGGAACTTACCTTATAAATTCCTACACTTACAATAGGTAAATGGATTTGGTTTTCTAAGTGTCTTTGTGAAAAGACAACAAATGTGTGTGCACCCCTAAACAAGCATGGGATTTTCATAAAGATTTATTAATTGGAACACTGTTTTGGCTTATAATATTGTCTCATTGAGAAGTACAAACATGTACTTTGAAAACATCATTGAGAATAATCTCTCTTCTAGTATTCCTCATCAATCATGTTCAAATAATAGTAGAAAGATACTTATCATGTTGAATTTCACTAGAATGTTTAGTGACTGATTTAGGTGGGAAATAAAAATGGTAGTAAACGAACTCTTAAATGGTACAGGTTAGAACATGGTACTACCAATTTTATAATATTTGAAAACAATTCTATTTTTGGTTGTCTCTTGTCTTAGCATAAGGTTTCAAAAGGATTGAAAATGGAAAGATACTCGAAAACATTAATTGATTTCTTGGAGCATACCTCTCTAGATCATGATGAAATGAATCTGAATCATCTCCACCATTGCGATACAATGGAAATCATAATCTTTCAATACATACAAAATAGAATAATAAAATAAAATGCAGAACTAACAGAAAGAATATATGTCTTGTTTTTAATTACAAGAGATCATTTTTATTTATAATACAATGAGAGGGGCATGGCATTAAATATAAGTGGTTGGCTTGTTCATCTACCAATCAATGATAAGTCAAATATGCACGGGATTAGACACTGTAATCTAAATAAACTTAGCTACATGATGTATGTACACCAATTCCCCATCATAAGTGCAACTTAGGGACATAGGGAAAATATGTTAAATCTCAAAATGGGTCTTGGCCACAAGGTCATGATAGGTACCATGTACAAAGTGCTCAGAACAAAAAAGAATTAGAGAGGGGGAGTGAGACTAGCCCAAGCTTAGGGACAATTTCCTTCACCCCAAGCAAGGTATGAAGTTGATAATAATGAGACTTTGTCAAGGGTTAGTGAAGATGTCAGCAACCTGCATCTCGGTGTGTGATAATACTGCAAATTAATAATCCTATCATTAATCAATTGTTTGATGTAATTCATATGTAATTCTATAGGTTTGGGAAGTTCATGATCTCCTCACTACCTAATAACATGGATAACACTCTGACTATTTCCCCATATTAGAGTAGGTTTCTCTTGCAGAAAACTAGACTTGGTCAAAATATATTCAAACCAAATAGTCTGAGTGGTAGAGCTATCAACCCCTTCGTATTTTGCATCCATAGGAGGAAGGGGATTGAAAACTTTCTCTCAAAGTTTCTCCACAGCCCTTGAAATTGATCATATTTGGGGTGATCTATGATGTTGTTGGTAAAGAAAAGCTATCAAGGAATGTAAGATTGCATGAGTCAATTTTATGTTATTGTTCCTTTATGATGTGATCATTATGTTCTACTCATTTACAAAGAAGAAGAATCCCAAATACTGTGGGAGCAAAACTTACTCATAAATGAGGAATCCCTTGGAAGGCACCATCCTTCTTTAGCAATGCACCTTCAGAACCTAGCAACATCTTATGCATTATAGAGAAAATTTGAGAAATCCTAATATATTCTTAGGAGGAGGCTAGGAATACTTTCAGATAGCTTGGTTCCTAATGCTCCAGATATTTCATTTCCTATGTCGAGTCTTGCAACAACTTTATATCATCTAGGGAGGCATAGGGAAGCAAAGGATTTAGCTCAAGAAGCCTTGAGGATACGTGAAGCATCCTTTGATAAACAAAGTCTTGCAATGGGTGAGTTTTGTTTTCTTCTTGGTAATTGACATATGTATTTTCAATTCTACGTCATGAGATCCACACTCTGGGTTACAAAGTCCATTTTCTGTTTGACTCTAAGCTTATTTCTTGACACTTATTTTCTTTACAAGAGAGGCTTGTGATTTTTTAGCTTTGATACAACACGCTCTAGGTAAGGATGATGAAGCCGAGACCCTCATGTGGAGGGTCTTACAAATCCAAAAAAAGGAGTTGGGCTATGACAGTCCAGAAGTGAAGTCTACATTAGAAATGCTTATTGTCTTTCTTGGAAAATTGGGAAAAAAAATGGAGAAGTCACTTCTTCGTTGAAGATTAATGAACCTCCAAAAACAATACAAAGATTGATTTTCGATCTCGGCATCATTATAATCATGTTTTTTTTACCTGTTAATAAAAGTATGTAGTTGTTTTACTTGTTAATAGAAATATTGCTTGTTTGATTTGATGTCTTGAAGTGTTAATATAGACATGTACTATTTGGCTGAATTGAACATTCCTTTGATATTGGTGGTTTTTCTGCATGAGTAAAATCTACAATAAAAGAATTTGTTGTGTAATCTTAAAATATCTCACTCACATCCTCTTTTTCCTTGGAGAACTCTTCTTTCTACTCATCAAAACAAGTGAAACGATACACAATATAAATTCATAAATTCACTTGATAATGCTTTGCAACTTTAACAAATTATTTATAATTTGACTTCCATAAGATATGCACAATGGGACTAATATATACGAGTTTTTTTGGATGATTGAATTATGAAAATTCTTAAGGATATTTGTATATACTTTTTATAATACCATAATACCAACATTGGGTGTGGCCACCCTATTCAATTGGGTTGGCTGAAAAGTAAGGAAGTTTGGGAACACATCACAGTTATAACAACAACTAGAATGTCATAGAGTGGAGGTCAATCTTGTTGGCATTATGGTGTTGGTGTTGTGGGGGCAGCCTCTCTGAAACAATTCTTCAACTGTAAGAGATCATAGTGTAATAATTTCCTCGTTTTGTTTGTTGTAAGAGATATAATAGTAATGTAGTGGGTGTAGAGACTTCATGGTGAACTAATTGGGTCTAGCCACTACGCAGTGAGCTAGAAGCCTAGAACTGGTGTTTCATTTTTTATTCTTTTATTAGTGCAGTTAATATTTCTATAATTATCATTATTATCTTTAATTACTTAAATAAGTAAGGTGAAAGATATGATCATATATTGAGTCTTTGATCATGGTAGAAGAAACCAGTAAGGCCATAGTAATATGGTATGACAAGGATACGGTTGTGACAACTTTCAGGGTCTACATAGCATCTAAAGCTAGTGCCTTCTAGAGGTCCATATTAAAAATTGTATCAGAGTGCAGGATTACATCAAACCTTTGGGAAACTTTGTATTTCAATTATGCTTATGTGTTTGGATATGTATCCATTTATATCATATTCTCAAGGCATCCTTGTATTCCAATCATGTTCCATCTATATCGTGTTCTCAAATTTACCCTTGAATAATTGTCTTTCAAGTTGCAAATTTTTAAACATTCAAGGATGTCAATCACGTTTCTAACTTGTTTTCTGGTGAAATATTCCCTAATTGTGTTCAACAATTACTCTTTTGGTATGGGTTGTTGTGGGAAATTGTTTTGAGAAGTATATCTAATGTATTTAGATAAGCCAAAAACCTTCCAACATGTTGAGTTGAATAATTTTCTGCTTACAAGAGTCACCAGACTTTAGGAAATACATATTGGTCACCTCTCTCTTTGGCAAACGTTTCATTGTTTTGAATCCTGACAAGCCTAAATGACTTGACACTCCAACTAGGGAGTTGAAACAAATCTTGAAATTCCAAGTGGAATATATGGATGGTCGCCTAACAATTGATATCAAAAGAAATTAATATGTAAAGGTGGACTATTAATTCACATCTTAAGAAAAATTCCAAGACTTATTACATTTAAGGATCTGATTTCTTGTACTATTTAAAAAATTCATAGATTTAAAAATCACATGCTTTAAAAATGTATTAGTGTTGTTTATGTGTTCATTCCATATCTTATAAATTTCAAAGAAACTCTTTGATGTTATGTAATGGAATGAAATCCCAAGAAACCCCATGGAAATTGAGTACAGGTTTGGAGTTGTCCTGCAAATGTTTGGAGGGAACAAGCTTGTACAACCCGATTAAATTATGTGAAGGGTTGTAGTGTGAAATCATTCCTTCTCATCGATAATGACGAAATCTAACAAGGTGACTCGGTTTGTAGTCTCAATTCCCATCTTGTTTTTGTCTATCTCGTGGATCAGTTCACATCACTAGCTGTAATGTCTCCATGTTCTGACAATACTCTTGTTAGCTATTTCTATCTATAGTTATTAAAATTAACTCTTTCCTTTTATTACATGGTTACTACTTTAAGATGATCCGGGAAAAGAGATTTTCTTAATCGCAACTCCATCTCTCATCCCTTGCCACATTAATAACATTATGCACTCCAAAGTAGGGTAATTTATGTTGCATATGAAGTGAATATATATATTGATGGAAATATACATCTTCTAATGTAGGCTTAGCACTTATTTTTCCTCCTTTTCTTACACAAAAAACATGGGGAGTCATGTCCATTTTGAAATGTCTCCATTTTTCAACAACCAAATACCACTCTTCACTTTGCTCTACAAATTTTTTAGATTGGTCTCATATCTTTCACTTGAAATCTGTCATAACTTCAATGTGATTGGCCATTTTTGAAATATAGCTAATGGAAATATTTACAAGTAACAACCATTGGTTGGTCATTGATGCACTGAACAACTCTATACTAATTTTCCAAATCCATCTTCACGCCTTAGGCATAAGAGAAGTTCTTCACAATAGGGAATTCCCTAGGGAAAACATTTTGCATATAATTTGTTCATAAAATATCAAGGGGAATCCCCTCAGGATAACAATTTATCTTTAATCCTTAAAAGAAATTAAAAAATTTGACCAATATACACAGAATAATCGCTCACGAGTCTTAACTAAGCATACGTCTTCCTTTTCTTCTTAGGATAATTACATTAGTGGATCTACTAAAGTAAAATATTGTATGAACAAATTCCTCACTTGTATTCCAAAATAGGTAATGGGTAGATGAGGATGGGTAGATAACATAGGATGATATTATGTTCTACCTCAACAATAGTTTTTAAGGCTTGGAAAAGGAGAATTTTGGGGCTATTATTAAAACGTTTTTTGGTATATCTGAATTTTTGTTATGCAATAACTTACTTTGTGTGCATTGACAACTTGGCTTCATAATATCATGCCAACTTTGGCACACCTATAAGGCCTAGTGCAACATCCCCACATAGTTGAGCAAGCTAAGGCTTCAATTCCTTGTAAGAAACTGGAAAACAATTATGATTTTGAGTAAACCATACAATCTTTGTTTTCCAGGAAAAGTCGTGATATTTGCAGGTTGCTAAATCGGCTAGATGAAAAATCACAATTTTTCAGCACATTTCCAAAAATCAATGATGATATCAAGAGTACATAAAATTATGAATAATGTCAGGCATGGCCAAATGTGGAATTACAACCTTAATTTCATCAAGCAAGAGTAACATTTCAGCTGCCTTTGTCATACAATTTTTCTTTTGGCTAAATATTTTGCACTTTGAATTCATTTCCAAACTTATGCTCCCCGACAAGTGTAATTGCTTTTCAAAATCATCAGCCCGTTGTTGGGTTGTGTTATATTCTTTCCACGACTAGCCCATGTAGTTAACCGGGGGGTTAGGAAGGCGACAGATCCCCCCATTTGTTGCATCGATTGCATAGCGGGGGGAGTCACAGGGGGTTTGAGGGGTGTAGGTAACCCCACTATATGGGATCTGAGGTAGCGCCCCAGAAAATTTTGGTTTTGGATCCTATGCTATGTTAGGCAAACCTACCTATGGTTTTGTGCATGATTTTCATACATGGTTTTGGATGTGATGGTTTTTGGTCCATAGTTTGGATGCGATGGTTTTCGGTCCATGGTATTGGATGCTTCGACATCTATAAATATGTATTGTAACATTGAAAGGATCATAACAAAAAATCAAGCTGGTAGTCCCGGTTTTGGGATCCAGGGGAAAGTCTCTGTGTATATGTATTTTATGTGTTATGCTCCCGCATTGTTTATTTTCTGTGTTTTAGAATTCATATGCAGGTAATTTCTGTACGGGTTTAAAACCTACACACGTAATAAAAATTAGGTGGTGATAATGCTTATTTTTCCCATTTCCTTGTTTGATTTTCTTTCAAGTTTAAAGATATATTGATGAACAATTTAATGCGACCCAAATATACTTGAAATCATGATTTTCAAGCTAAAAAAAAGAAGCCTGAAGGGTGATTCTTGATCTAGATTTAAATAGGAATGCAAAAAATTACAACTTAACCATAAATAAAAGGATGCAATACAAAAAACACTTCATTTCATTAATATCAAATATTGAAATATGCTTACAAACAGAATGGAAATAAGGCTAGCTCGGGCGATGGTAGCTTATCTCTGAGAAGCGATGTGGTGGCTACTTGCCTCTAAAATGCATTACAATGATGCTCAAAGACCTTTTTATTATTGAACAATAAGAGAAAACCCTAAACATTCAAAACCCTAGCCCGAGGAGATGTAACACTAAGAGCTTATGGGCCCCATTAGGGTGAGTTGGAAAACCAACTTCCCGGGGTCGTGACTTGGGCATATTATCTCCATTTGATGTGCATGATAACCCATTGGAAATATTTCTCTAAGGAATACAATGGAAAAGATGATTTTAAGAAAAACATCACTAGCAGTGGAGTGCCAAAAAAATGTTGTTTAGGGCCTTAAAATGGATCCAGAAATTTAGGACCCAAAAAACTGCTAAAAATAATAAACTATGCTACAATTAAGGAAACTAAAAAACTGAAAGAAACAATGGTGGGGGTCCAAGTGGAATTGGTGGCTAGCCACCAATATCCACCTAGATCATTCCTCCTCCCCTTAGGAAATAATGCTCCCCATTGTGTTGAGTTCCTCCATGAGATGAGGAAACTTCTGTTGAACTTGGTCCCTAGTGAGTCACTTGCCCTATTGAAGGAGTTGGCCTGCTTTGACAACTCGATATAGTTGGATCTTATGTTGACGAGTGTTCTTGATCTGCATGTCCATGATTCGATCAGTTGTGGCTTGGTCCATATAATCTGGATTTAACTATGTAGGTGTGAGTTGCTCTGCAATGTCTGATCTGTCCAGTAATGGTGAGAAGTATGGTCAAAGGTGGTTGACATTGAACACTAGGTGTAGGCCAAGGAATGAGGGAATGATGAGCTCAAATGCATTATTTCCCATAGCCTTAGGGATGGTGTAAGGACCATATCAGAGTGGTTTGATTTTACAATAGGCTCCAAGAAGGCGTTCCTTCTGCAAATGCAACCATGCTTTGTCACTCACCTGAAACTTGTGTCACACCTGATGTTGGTCATGTCACTACTTGTACTTGGCATTTGATTTCTCCAGAATGTCATGGACCTACTGGTGAATATGTTGGATGTGCTCAATGAAGTTGTTTTCCTTATCAGCTTTCGACCGGACATGAGCTGAATCTTCTTGAGTAGCTGCAAATGGTATGGCCACATCAATGGGACATAGTGACTAGAATCGCAAGCCCACTTGAAAAGAGCTATGGTAAGTCAAGCTATGGAGAGCCTGATTATAGTTGTGTTGGACATAGGGAAGGCTCTCATCCCATGTGCGTGGATGCTTTGAGTTGTACATGTGCAGAATGTGTACAATCATCATGTTGACGGCCTCAGTCTAGCCATCAGTTTGGGGATGGAAAGCTATGGAGTTAGTGAGCTTGGTGCCCAACATTGACCAGAGATTGGACCAAAATGTACTAAGGAACCTACTATCTTGATATGAGATGATAGACTATGGGATCCCAAAGTGTACGCACACTCGATCAAAGAAGAGTTTAGCATTGGCTTCTCCTGTGATATTCTTCTTGTAAGCCACCAAAATGGCCATCTTCAAGAATTTGTCAATGGCCACAAAAGCAAAGTCATTGCCATGCTTAGTAGAAGGAAGGCCCGACATGTAATCCATGGAATTGGATTCCCAAGGTCGACTAGGGGTAGGCAATGGATTATAGAGGCCTTGCTTCTTGATCATCGGTTTGGAAATGGCATGGGCAGTGCAGGATCTGATGTACTTCCTAACATCCTGTTCAATATTCAACCAATGGAAATACTTCTGCAATACTGCCACTCTTTTCTCGACACCGAAATGCCCAGCGGCCCAACTGTAGTGCACTTCCCAAATCATATTGGCTCACTCACTTGAAGGAACACAAAGGTATCCTAGGTGGCATAGCAAGGCATCATGGAGGTGAAAATATGGAACTTTCTGGGCCTCCAATAGAATCTGGTATGTGTGGCCAAACTCAGGGTTATGTTTATAGAGAAGTGGCCAATCAAAAGTCTCATGCCCACAAGAGTTGAGCACGGTGGTTAACGCCGTGATCGGTGATTGGCTGAGGCAGTCTGCAACATTATTGGTGTGACCCTTCTTATACTTGATATTCAAATGGAACTACTTCAGGTATTGTTGGAAATAATACTGAGAGGGGGGGTGAATCAGTATTATCACATCAGTAAAACTTTTTCATTTTTCATACTCAGATTCATATACGCGACTTCGGTTAAGGATATCCGCGTATATACGCGACTTCGGTTAAGGATATTCGCGTATATACACGACTGTGTTAAATGCAACCAGTGTACATGCAGTAATCTTATGATTCAGTTAACTTATCTTCAGTAAATGCATCAGAACATTATTAACCATATTAACAGTAATCAGGTGCAGTAAACAGAACAAATCATCACACATAAAGAGCACACATGAACACCATGATATAAGGTGGAAACCCAATGTGGGCGAAAACCACCTGCTGCAATTTGTTTCTATCTTCCATTAATAAGAAACTTCTTTTACAATGTACTGGTGCAGTCCTTTACCAGTACGTAGGCTTCTACCTGCAGAAGGCTACAACCTTCTTAGCTCTTGTACTAGCTGTTCCATTTACTAGTACGTAGGCGCTGACCTACTGAAGGCTCCAACCTTCACTCGTTTTCCAGTTGCTCCTGGAAGGGAGCAACAACCCCCTTGGCTCTTGTACTGGCCAATATGTTTACCAGTACGTAGGTGCTGGCCTACAATCATCCAGGGACCACGTTTCATCAATTTTCAGACTGGATCCATAAAACAATCACCATTGCAATACAATCAATCTCTGAATCACCCAATACTGAAACCCTGTCACATAACACAACCAAAGCCCACAACTCTGCAACAACCACTAGAATCAACAGCAACCTGAAACCCAAATCTCATAATGTATACGCTACTTTGACGAACCAAACCTGCGTGTATACGCCCTTTTACCAAGGAAAACCCGCGTACAGATCTACAAATTCAACCTCATAACTTTGCAGCTACTTCAAACATCAGAACATACCCAAATCATAACATTCATAAACATGCGTCAATAGATCTAGTCTATCCATACTCAACCCATATAAAGATAATCATTCCAAGCCTTGAGATCCCAATCCATCATTCATCATACTTCACATGAGTGCCTCCTTGGTTCAGATCAAGCAAGACATCACCAACCCATAACCAGCATCTGGATCTCACACTTTATCAGATCTCCATCACTTCCTCACACTTGCACACCCTCTTGGCCTAATGATCTTCTCCTTATATAGCCTTAGGCCTTGCTCAATACCATGGTCCAAAACCATAACAAACCAATACCATCAACTTCGAAACTAGGGATCAACACGTTCGTCGAGACGCCATGGTCCAAAACCATAGGCACAACTTCCAAGGACTAACTGCCACGGACCAAAGGTACTTTTCACATGTACGCGCTTTTACTGAATCCAACCTGCGTGTATACGCTGATTCTCCTTGATGAACCTGCGTATATCTCTTTCTTGTCCTGCTGTACTGAGATCTGTCCTCTGATTAAGTTGCCATCACCTGTACCAACCTCTGAGTGAGTTGCCATCAAGGACAACACTTGAAACATAATGCCAACAGACATGACCGTCAGGCAAGGCATGAACGAGGAACAATGATGAGTATCGGTCCAAGGTGGTTCCTTGAGAGACATTACTTCCATGATACATTCATCAGCAAAAAAAGTCTCGGCTAATGGATCAAAAGATTCCAAAGCGCTAAGCCATGGGGATTGAGAATATGTACCGAGAGAGGTCTTCAAAATAGAAGAATTAGAGGATGCAGAACTTGAGGCTGAAACAATTTCCACGTAATTGATTTCGGCAGGACTAAGTGGCATAACCTCACCCCTAGTATCAACAAGATTTGGTGAAGGTATGACCCAAGGTTTACATTTGATCGAGACCATGTTGACAGAGGCAACATGAGGAGGTGGGAGTAGAAAAATTCCCATTAAGGCAGAATCTTTAAAAATACATTCCTCCACACTCTCATAGGGAGCACCAGTGTGCTTGACGTATAGAACATTGCCATCCGAGGAGGAAGAGGAAAAGAAAGATAGTTGGTCAACAATGACAATCTTCCCTTGCTGGGAAAAATGAATCACGTGGAATAGGGAGGAGGCTACAACATGCATAGCATGGGTCCAGCTCTAGCCGAGTAGACGATTATAATTGATATTAGTGTCAACAATATCTACCTCGACTTGTACTGTCTTTCCCTCAGAGTGATGGCAAGGTTAGGTAAGACACTGAAGGGTCGCAAATCGTGCCCATCGAAAGCTTCCAAAGTGTTTAGGGATTGGTTCAAAGCAAGATAACCAATGGCCTTCCAGCATGTAATTGACATGATGCAGGTGGAAGCACCTTCATCCATGACAGTCCTGTGGATGGTATTCTCATTGATGATTACCTGAATGAGAAAGGTAATCTGATGAGGCAAGTGCAGAACATGGTTCTCTAGATCAAAACATATCAAATTGGAATTGGTGGTTTCAATACCCCTGATAACTGAGAGTAAAGATTTTTTTATGATGGGCAGCTTTGGAGCACCTCGAGAGCTAACATAGCAGATGGAGCTTGAGCCAAATCCTCAATAACATTATAGTGTTGAGCGGCTCGAATGTTGGGATTTTACAAGGATTTCCTTAGCACACCTCAAGAGGGTGACCGTATAGCGGAATCAGGGTTAGGGCACTCTATATGAAGAGGGTCAAAACTTAGGGCAAAAGAAGAAGGGGTGTCTTCTTTCTCTTTCCCAGTTGTTGGAGCAGTAGTTTGGTAATATCTTGATCTATTAGTCACATTAATAGGTGTACGCATCATGAACACTTGAGTTCCTGAGGAAGCAGAGGATTGTGGTTGGTCTATCATTTGGGTCTGCTAATATAGAAATGGCTCTTTTAGGACAGCGGGGGTCCCTTTGAGAAAACGACTAACTTTGGATTGTTGGGGACAATCCGTAGTATAGTGATCTTCCTTGCAAATGAGGCAGAGATACTTAGGTTTCCATTGTGAAGACTCACCAACGGATGATTTAAGAGGACCCTATTTTGGGGCATCGGCTTTACCCTTGCCTTTGCCTTTCTTCTTATCTTTCGAGGATTTTTCTACTGCGATAGACTGGACAACGTGGACCTCTGAGGTTTTACCAAGGCCTGGTGGATTTTGGGAAGAACTATTGGGAACAATGTTTGAGACTGATTTCTGTTTGGAAGGAGATTTAGTAGGGGTCTGGGAAACTAAACCAATGACTCCATCAATAGGGGGTCTAGCTTGCAACTAAGATGTCGTGGGATCAAATGATGCCCGCGGAGCATCGGGTAATAACTCATACAAAGTGCTAGACTAAGAGTAAGCTAGATCTATGTACTGGGCACGAGCAATGTCTTGTTCTTCAGTAACGCACCCACCCATAGCTAGATCGTAAGCAATTGGGGCCATGAATGACCTAGTGAACCATTCAATGAGAAACTGATCAACAATCTCGAATTTGATTAGGTGACATCTGCATCTCTATTCATAGATGTGGTCGAAGATGTGTGTCGTAGTATCTTGCTTTAGTGATGTGAGAAAATAGGTTCCAGTTTCATAGCAAACCAGTAGTTGGAAATGCGTGAGGAAATCCATGGCTAAGGAGTTAAAGTCATGGTAAGTTCTTTGAGGAAGCTCGATGTACCATTTGGTTGTAGCACCTGTGAGGATTCATTGGAAAAGATGGAGATGAATGGAATCATCAACATAAGAATTTTAAGAGCACTAGAGGTGATATGTCATCACATGGGCTTGAGGATCTTCTTTTTCTTTCCCATCGAATTTCATACAATAACTCGGGATCTTGGACAAAACCGAAGGCCAGTATGGTGAATGAAGAATTAGATCATTCGTAAGGCGAGAAACATCTAGCAACTCTAGTGTGGCCTAGAATGGAAATTGAATATTAAAAGGCATTGGAGGTCCATAAGCGGGTCCAAGTAGAGAAGTCCATCCCTGTTGGTAAGGATTTTTGCCCCATAGTGGGAGATTTTGGCCATATGGCATTTGATTCTTCCCCCATTGTGGGTTACCTTGGCCACAGGGAGGGTTTTGACCTTGAATACCTTGGAACTATCCATTCATAGGTTACTAATAAGCAACGTATGGGTTAAGAGGATATTGAGCCTGTTGACCTTGGGCATATGGGTATTGTACCTGTTGTCCCTAAGCATACAAGTGGTGAACCTGTTGCCCCTGAACAAGAGGATTTTGGAAATGGTGCCCTTGGACATAAGGATTATACACTTGTTGCTCTTGGACATAGGGATTTTGTACTGGCTACCCTTGACCAAAAGGATTCGATACCTATTGACCTAGGACAATAGGGTTTTGTACTTTCTGCCCTTGGCCAAAAGTATTATGGACCTATTGACCTAAAACATTAGGATTTTGGGCCTGTTGCTGCAAGACTTGACCATGGACTTTCCCTTGCAAGGGTTGACCCTGCTGATATGTATATAAGGGTTGTTGCTGCCCTGGATGGTTTTGTTGTTGTAAGGGTTCGTCCTGCAGCTGCAGAATTTGTCCCTGGGGCTGTATAGGTTGACTCTGTGAAGACATAAGTTGGGAGGTTTGCAGAGAATACTGCATCTACTGTTGCACGGTTTTCTACAATAGTTGTGAGGGTTTCCCCTGTGGTTGTTACAGTTGACCTTGCTGCAAGATCATTTTCCCTTACTGTTGCGCAGATAGCCCTTGCTGCAATAAAGGTTTCCCTTACTGCAACAAAGTTTTCCCTTGCTGTAACAAAGGTTTCCCTTATTCTTGTAGAGGTTTTCCTTACTGTTGCAAGGGTACTTAAACAATGCCCGGAAAATTTCCGAACTGAATCTGGCCATAGCCACCCTAGAAAGTGGATGAGCCAGGCTAAATGTACAACCCAAACTAAGGGGCGTAAGGCAGATTAACCATTCCTTGAGAACCATATGGAACGTAAGGAGTTTGGTATTAGAGCTAAGCCTCATAAGGATACTGATACTAGACATTACTTAACCCAGATGGACCATTGGGATTTTGAGCCTGTTGGTACTGGACGTTGCTCGATCTAGCAGGACCAGTAGGGTTTTGAATAACACCAGAAGAAGGTTGGTTCATTCCAAGCATGTGAGCCTATAAGTCACTCACATTGGTGGTGCCTGACACCATAGAAACATTCAGATTCTGCCCCTAGGCGGTGACATAGCTTGGCCATTGATCAGAGGGATTGAGGAACTAATAGAGACCACCAATTATATAGAATGACTAACTGGGATGGATGATACAAGAGGGTTGGGAACAGTGGGTTTCACCAGGACTGAGCTAATGGCCTGTTGAGAGTTCGAGTTCGCAATGAATGAACTTGTAGTAGGCATGGAGTCAGATGCCCAAACAAGGTTATGGTAAAGTGATGAGGAACTAGGTGTACCTGAAACCAATTGTGCCAAGGATACATAATTAGGCGGAAAATGTCGATACACACTGATGGGAATGCTTCCTGTATAGGGGAAACCTTCAAGAGGAAATGGATGTTCTTCCTCCTCGACGTTGTGTGGAGTAGAAACTTCTTACTCATCTAGAAAGGTGACTGGAGCATCGCCTTCAGGTTCCATATTTGGGAACAAACGACAGCGAACAACCGAAGAAGTATGAGGGGATAATTTCAAAGGAACACCCATCTGATCATACAAACTGTATGGACGTTGTGGTGATATCACAACAGGGTCAAACAAAGGATTCAGAGGATAGATAACTAGTCCAAGCTGACCATCAATGGTCGGCGAACTCTTAGGAGTTTCAATGGGATTGTCCAGAGATTTCAGGCCAAAATCAACAGGTAACCTAATATCTGAAGTAAGCAGAGGATGTGATGACAAACATTGAATGCTCAAAATGATTCCAAGCTCAACACCTTGGTCCTCGAGTGACTCTAGTAATTCAGGAAACGACTCCTCAGGAAATCTTTCAGATGGAGGAGAGGAAGAGGAATTAGGTGAACTAGATGGTTCAACCATGATGACCTTGTCTTAGTTAACAAGAAAAGAGAGAGATAAACTTGAAGGCTTTAAATAGTTATTTTAATGGAAACTCACGATTTGGTCCAGAAAGACTAACAAGATGTTATAATATCGTGGGAAATCAATTTATTGAGGTGCATAAATTGACTGGTGTTCTTTCATGTTTTAAGAGTTGAGAAATAAACAAAGATGACTCTATCTCTTTTGATTGGAAACGAGCTCGAAAGGACAAATGCACGAATGGACTTTTAAGTTTAATGAGTCAGAAAGATCAAATGACTGCTCTGGATGGTCTAGGTAAAAAGGATTATCAGGCAACCGTGAACTACATAATACCTTCAAGTGAACCGAGAACTATGGGCAGGAAAGCTCCCCGAATGTTGTGTTCGGTGTATCATGTTTGCAAGGCGGCCGACTTGGCTTCCTATGGATAAAGGATTATAGCCTACAGGGGTCAATTGTTATATACCTAACAGTACGGGGAGCACAAATCCATACTAGCACTATCTAGTGCCAAAGCTAATGATAGCTACTAGGTTTAAAGACACCAAAACATGTCTCTAGCCTAGACCTTCTAGATGTGATCGTAGATTCCAAATGCACCTTAGATTAATTGAGTTCTTTTTAAGGTTTATCTTTAGTTATGTCTCAATTTTCAGGCCTTAGCGATGTGACTCGAAAAAACCCTAAATGAAACCAAATGAGACAATACCCTTCTATTGAAATATGGCAACAAGAATACTCCAATTTAATTTGTCCTTGAATTAAATTGTGAATTGAAATCGAATTTAGTGTTAACAACTACTTGGAAATAACTAATTAATTCATTTTGAATTAATTAGTTGGATAAATTCAAGTTAGAAGTCTTTCTGAAGTCATGAAAGAGTTATCCCTTAAATTAAGGAGATAAGATTGAGTTATATTTGAGTTGTAATTAGTTATCTCAGTTTACTAAGTTAAGTCCAGTTAAATTAGTTCCAATCTATTTTAGGAACTAATAGAGAGTTAACAGTAAGTTGATGCATGCATGCACTCAACTAGTGTACTCCAGTTAACTGAAGATTCCCTCATCAGAAACTCATGCATGTCTATTCTGAGAAATACCCAGTTGAGATTAATGTGAAGGACAATGTACTATCAGTTGCATATGTTTCCCTATAAAGAAAACTCATTCATGCAGTCAAGGATCATTCCTTGAGGATTGTGCAGTTCTGACAGTGTGTGAGAGAGTATTACACTGGGTAACAGGAGAATCATCCCAGAGGAACAACACAAGGAAATAGGAGCTTAGAGGACAAAGAGGAAGGCTGGAGAGAAGCCAATATTGCTTGTGAGCATCTATGATAATTGTACTAAGAGTTGGCTAGTTGTGAGAGCTAAGGCTTTGTATAATTCCTATGTATTTCCACCTTGTATGATAATATAGATAGTGGGGTTTTTAGCTGAGGCTTTCCCCAAAGTATTTCCATGTGTATTGTGTGATTGTTTCTTCTTCTTCTAATTATATTGTTCATCTCAATCTTTAAGCTTCTTAAAATTGATAGTAGAAGTAGGTTATAGTATTCTTCTTTGATTTATATTTCATTATCGGATTAACCTACATCAGATTTTCTACATGGTATCAGAGTTAGATTTGTAGATATTTTCTACATGGTATCAGAGTTAGATTTGTAGAAAATTTCTACATGATATTAGAGCTGTGAATAGTATACTGAGAAGAGAATTCAAAGTTGAAGTTCGTGGTTGCAGGTGCAAATCAAATTCATATCATACTTCAAGGTTGGCCAATGGGGTTTTATGGCTTGAGACTCGAGTATGCCTTGCAAGGTAGCTCAAATTAAATAGCATGGAAAGATAGAATGGAGGTTTTATTTGAAGACAATGGCTTGAAGGAATTCATTAATCAAGAAATCCCTAAGCCAGCTTCAACTAATGCACAAGAGTTGGTTGAGTGGAAGAAGTGTGTGGCGAAGGCGAGGCAGATCATCCTTGAGGGAGTTCGAGACCATATTGTCTCGAGTCTCCATGGGAAGGATACTCCATTTTCAATGTGGAAGACATTGAAGGACCTCTATCAGAATAATAGCAACCAGAGGAAATTGGCGCTCAAGGATAAGCTTCGAAGAATCAAAATGGAGAAAGGCGATATTATTTCCACATGTCTGAACAAGCTCACCACCTACATAGATGAGCTTGGTAGTGTGGGAATAATTACTTCCGATGATGATATGGTGAGCCTCGCTCTCCTTTGCCTTCAAAAGAGTTGGAATAGCTACCAGGACTTTGTGAATGGAAGGGAGAAGCTACCGAATTGGGAGTGATTGTGGTCAGATCTTATGCAGGAGGAGATTAGGAGGATCACACGAGATGGTTCTTCATCCAAGAATGATGATGAAGAAAATCTGGCCTTAGCAAGTAAGGCAAGGAAATGGAAGGGGAAGGCTTCCCATTTCAAATTGAATTCTTCTCATGGAGGGAAGAAGGGTGACATGTCTAAACTGAGATGCTTTAATTGTCATGAGATGGGACATTATGCGACTAATTTCCCATCGAAGAAGTCCAAGAAGGGATCCTTAGAAGGATCAGAAGGTGATGCATTAGCCTCTCAGTTCGTAATGGACTTTACCCTCATCGTATGCATGGGGTCATCAATGATGGGTTGTGTCTGGTATCTTGACAGTGGAACCTCATTCCACTTGACTGGTGATAAACGTTTATTCAGTGCCTTGGAGGAGAAAGACCTCAAGATGCGCATAGAGATGGGTGATGACAGAATGTATAGTGTTTTAGGAGTGGACACGGTTGCTTTTTAGAGGGAGCATGGAGCTCCTATCACCTTGATAAATGTGATGTATGTACTTGGACTGAAGAAGAACTCAGTATCGGTTGTGATGTTGGAGGAAAAAGGCTACAATGTTGTCTTCAGAAAAGGAAAGGCGTTCCTAAGACATATAGCCATAGGTCAAACCAAGAGGATAGGGATTCGGGTGAAGAATATCTATAAACTAGAGGCAGATGATTGTGCAGCATTGAGTATGAAAGTAGAATTGGTGCAAAGCCAAGACATTGGCAAGTTGTAGCACATGCAGTTGGGCCATTTGCATCATGGGGCTTTGAAGATAATGCAGTAGATATCTACAAGACTTCCCAAAGGTAAAGTTGAGAAAGTTGACACATGCAAAGGTTGTACCTTAGGAAAGTACACCAATTCTTCCCTTCATGATCGAGACAGTCAAGTAGAAGCTATCTTAGAGCGAGTTCATACTGATGTGTGTGGACCATTCTCGATGGAATCCATAGCAAAGAAAAGATATTATTTGATTTTCATTGATGACTATTCTCGTAAATGTTGGATTTATTTCATGAAGAAGAAGGACCAAACTTTCACGAAATTTTGTGAGTTCAAAGCTTTGGTCGAGAAAGAGTCAAGGAAGAAGATCAAGGCCTTGAGAAGTGACAACAGTGGAGAATATGTCTCTCAAGAGTTTAAGGGCTTTTGTGCAGCGGAAGGAATTAAACGAGAGTTGACAGCACCTCACAGCCCACAGTAGAATGGGTTGGCTGAGAGGAAGAACAAAACTATTGTAGGGGCAGCACAAACAATGTTGCATGACCAAAGCCTACCACTTCACTTATATGCTAAGGCATGCAACACAGTGGTATATTTGTATGATAGAAGCCTGCACCGCATACTTGGGATGAAGACACTAGAGAAAGCTTTCTCTAGTAAGAGACTAGATGAGGGTCACTTCAGGATCTTTGGCTCATCGGTATATTGCCATGTGACAAAGGATGCATGGAAAAAGCTTGAGCTGACATCAGAATTTGCGATATTTGTGGGGTACACTAATGCACTCAACTATTGGGTTTACTTGCCTACCAGTCGGAGGACAGTGGTTCTCAAAGATCTCAAGTTTGATGAGGAGAAGGCCATGCGAGTTTCCCTTGAGAGGGAGCTCCAACTACAGGCTGAGAGGAACTGTTGGTTCCTAAGGAGGAGGAGCCTTAGACTAATGTGGAGTAGCTGCATGCAGAGGTTCTAGGAGTGGAGACATCCACTCAAGCATAGACTTCCAGAGATGGATGGAAGCGCACAGGAGAAGCTGATAGATTGTTGGAGGATGCGAGAGAGAAAGTGGGAGAACCATCTTCTCATCATAGATAGAGGAGGTAATGTGTTGAGACCGAGCCATCTTCCTTTGAGGAAGTAGTGCAGTAGCCAATTTGGGTTGATGCTATGGTGGAGGAGTATGACTCCATAGTCCATAATAGTGTTTCGGACATGGCTCTGAGACCGGAGAACAAGTCAACTATGAGTTCCCATTGGCTTTACAAGGTAAAGAAAGTTGTTGATGGTAGTGTGGAGAAGCATAAGGCAAGATTTGTTTCCCATGGCTTTTCACAGGTCGAGGAGGATCAGTTGTTGCAATATATTTCGACAGAGGAGCAAGATGTTGAAATTTTGACAAAGGCATTGTCAAAGTGTAAATTCGAGTTCCATAGAGATAGGATCAAGGTGGCAGATAATCCCTTTCTTGTTGAGAGGGAGCGTTGAAATATGGCAACAAGAATATTCCAATTTAATTTTTCCTTGAATTAAATTGTGAATGAAAATCGAATTTAGTCTTAACAGCTACTTGGAAATAATAACTAATTCATTTTGAATTAATTAGTTGGAGAAATTCAAGTTAGAAGTCTTTCTGAAGTCATGCAAGAGTTATCCCTTAAATTAAGGAGATAAGATTGAGTTATATTTGAGTTGTAATTAGTTAACTTAGTTTACTAAGTTAAGTCTAATTAAATTAGTTCCAATCTGTTTTAGGAACTAATAGAGAGTTAACTGTAAGTTGATGCATGCATGCACTCAACTAGTGTACTCCAGTTAACTGAAGATTCCCTCATCAGAAACTCATGCATGTCTATTCTGAGAAATACCCAGTTGAGATTAATGTGAAGGACAGTGTACTATCAGTTGCATATGTTTCCCTATAAAGAAAACTCATTCATGCAGTCAAGGATCATTCCTTGAGGATTGTGCAATTTTGACAATGTGTGAGAGAGTATTACACTGGGTAATAGGAGAATCATCCCAGAGGAACAACACAAGGAAATAGGAGCTAGGAGGACAGAGAGGAAGGCTGGAGAGAAGCCAAGATTGCTTGTGAGCATATGAGAGGATTGTACTGAGAGCTAGCTAGATGTGAGAGCTAAGGCTTTGTATAATTCCTATGTATTTCCACCGTGTATGATAATACAGATAGTGGGGTTTTTAACTGAGGCTTTCCCCAAAGTATTTTCATGTGTATTGTGTGATTGATTCTTCTTATTCTGGTTATATTTTTTAGCTCGATATTTAAGCTTCCGCAAATGATAGTAGAAGTAGGTTATAGTATTCTACTTTGATTTATATTGCATTATCGGGTTAACCTACATCAGATTTTCTACACCTTTCAATTCGATGAATTGTCTACACTAGAGAGGGTAGGAAACACACAATCAAATGCAAACAACCAAGGAACTGAAAGAAAAATGATTTTTCACTACTTCACTTTTTGAGAAAATAAACTAATGAAAAATACATTCCAATTCCTAATTTCCCAACAAATACATTTCTAACAGTCCTTCCAAAAGCAAAAAGAGTTCTTTTTTTTTCAAATACCAATGCAATCCTAGTCTTTAATGACGCTAACTACTGTAGCATAGTGATGCAACAAACTAGAATTTTATATTTTTCATGAAACAACAAAATTAATTTTTCGCATACAACACTTCAATGAAAACTTTTTCGAGACAATTAGCTCTTCAAGCAAATGAAAACACGAAAAGAGAAACTCCTTCAGACTAATGAAACATCGACTTTACCAAAAACAAAACGAAATGTGATACATGCTGGAAAAGAAATGTTTAGACAAGAAAACAAAAACTTTTCAAACTTGTGTAATGGAGGTCAAAGCCATAATAGGACTGCAAACGAAATGCAAGGAGTAAATGCACTAACAACTCGATTCACTAAGTTCATAATTAGCTGAATGGATGACAATCTAGATGGCCTTGTGCCACTAACCATCCAATGACCCAAGAAATCAAGCAGAAAGATGACAAATCAACAAGAAAACAAACCAAATGAAAAGCAACATTCCAGTCAGGGAGAAAATGGTCTAAAAGGCTTATGGGGTCGAAATCATGAGAGCAAAACACACTGGCCAAGATTTGGGACAAAACCTAATCTTCACTTATAGGCATCAACACGACTACCTAACTGACAACAAGTGCCAGAAGGAGGTCAGTGTGACTATTTCTCAGCATATTGCACTGGTCGGCTCAACTTTTAGCAAATTAAGTGCACTAAACAAGGAAGCCAAGAAAAAAAAAATTTAAAGCTGGGACCAAATTTGCTACTATGAATTTCAAACTCAGACCAGTAAGCAAAGGAAAACAAATAGAACCAAAGGGAAAAAGTGGAACTATAAAATTTCACACAAAACCATGAAATCTCAAACAAACAAACAGAAGGATTGGTTCCCTAGTATGGTCGCCAATTTGTGGTGAAGTAAAATTATGAGTGCGGACACAAGCAATTCCTCTAGCCCGATAATGGGTCTAGCCACAACCGATACATTATACGAAATATTTCCTTAGGTTGGAACCAATTAAGAGGGCCTATCTCTTAGTACGCTCATCCCGTTTGATGATGAACTTGCTTTCTTACGCCATCTATCTCTGGTTTCCTTTTTTGAACACCTGAAACAAGTAAACAATAGCAAACAACGACCGTGATAATAGACAAATTGTAATTCAACCTACTTAAAAAGTTAAGAAACATTAAGCCATAAACATGTAAGATGACACATCATGTAGGAAACCAATCGATAGTTGCATAAATATTGAATCAGGAAGAGTTTACAACCATTGTCTTGATGTTGTTGTTATCCTCCAACAAAACCAGGTTCCCACACACTTCTGCTAGCATTCCATGATGGCCTCAACAATGATAGTTTTCAGGCTCTTTCCTTTAGGCTTCACACTAAACCAAATTCACACTTCTCCCTCACACAACTAGAGAGCCACAACTATGAATAACTTGTTTCTTACTCCAAACTTAATTAGCACTAGCACACCAATATTAACACTAGCTTGTGCTTGGGAAAAAGGGAGGTTTATTTAGCATGAATGGATGTGAGATGGATCCTATTCTCATGGGAGAAGGTCTTATCTCTTGAGGTAGTTCCATCCTTATAGGGGAAATGAGCCCAAACTGACATCCTCGACCCCATCCAGCCAAACCATTTACTAGACTTCCGTTATGAAGCTTCTAGAGCTAGAAGCTTCGGCTCCTTATTTAAAAAAATTTGCATAAGAGGACCAGAGCAACTAGAACAAAGCTCAGTCACTTTGGTTAGTGCTAGGGACAATGTTAATCCTTGCATATTAGCCCGAGGGGGACAAAGGTCATTAGCGTCAGTCTTGTAAACTGGGAAAAACAGAAGATTTTGGGGAAATGGTGCAAAAGGGAATTGTTCTGCTCATGAAGAGGGACACAATTGGAGTTTCTTCATGAAGGGAAAGTATGTAGGGTTCACTGTAGAGGTCCTCTAGGATCAAGGAAGGGGAGTATAGGGACAGTGAAAAAATGTTGTGTAATAGTCAACCACTTTTAAAATAAATTAAAGACTCAAATTACTTATGGAAATCTAGGAGAAGAGAGAATTCACTAAAAATATCTTAAAGATATAACCAAGCAAAAAACTTTCAGGTATTTCCACTCTAAGTGATTAGGACCAGACACCAAAATACAAGAAAGTGAAGATAAGGATCTCCCAAAGGTAGTTGGGGATGATGACGGCCCACGCCTACTAGTGAAGATGTCAAAATCAATTTCGTTGATCTCCAAACAATAGCTTTTGTTAGCACAAGTACCCAAGTTTCACAAGGGCACCCTCCAGAAGTACTATGAAAGTGATGAAATGTCTTCCTCAGGTACCATGGGAATTCCCCCCCCACAATCTCTTGTGTGGTCCCTAGGAAAGGAAATTAAGGTCAGCATCTCGTGATCAGAAGCCGAGCATAACAGTCGTGGGTGCATGATCAAACAAGTAGGAGAGGGGGTATCTCTCTTTCCTTATCTTCACATCCTCGTGCTTAACTCCTGCGTTAGAGGATCTTTCCTAGACAGCTTAACGATATTGGATTTCTTCTCTTTAGTAAAATTATACTTTCAATTTAAGTGGCATTGGAGGGTTTACTCTCCACACACCTATTCCAAGGCCCTAAATTCCCTAGACTAGTTGATGTTTCTATGAAAAGAATAAAAAGTCTAGTTCCTTTTAATTTTAAGCACTTATTTTAACTGGTTGTTATTTAGGATGAGGGAAGTGGAAGTGGAAATGATGATGTTATGACTCAAAATAAATCAATAGAAAACCTAGGCTACATGCAAATGCAACACTTGTTTTTCTTCAATGCAAACGATTTCTATATAGGTTCTATGATAAAGCTAAGAAAGCAAAACTCTTTTTCTTTTTCTTTTTAAGAACTCACACATTCAACACCCTAATGCACATTAGAATGAAAAATTCAAGATTCAAGTAAAGCTCGAAAACAAACAAAGGTGAACTCAAAAGAAAAATCCAATTATCATGCAAAAGGAAGCAAATCTCAAAGAAGAAATACTCCTCAAAACAAAAAGACTCTTAGCCTTAAAACAAGAATTCACACGTTTTCCAAAAACCAAAAAGCCAAAAAAAAGAGAAAAGAAACACAAATCAAATGTTTTCTTTTTGTTTAAAATATCAAGAAATTGAGAAAAGGAAACAATCCTATCTATTTGAATACCAATAACATGAAAATGACCCAAATCCCTCCAGTCACCAATGACTTCAAGGATAAAAGACTAAAGTTGAATAAGAGACTTCAATCATCCTAAATAATTTGATCAACAAGATACCAAGAATTCTGGAAATCGGAAAGATTTCATAGGACTAGAATCTCTCATTCATCCAAGAGTTACAACTGCCTTTCACAAAAAAACAAAGAAAAGAGAAAAACAATCCAACTTCAAGGTTGCACAAGAAGCAATCAAAAGTCTGGGTTATAAACAAGTTGAATAACAAACAAACATGTTCCAAAAGCACAAAACAGACAGAGACTTCGTAAAGAAGATCTGGAACCCAACTAAAAACACCAAAAGCTTCAAAAATGAAAAACCATAGGTTGACATAATATTTTCACAAACAAGATGAAGAACACTAACAACAACTGATAAAATGATACTTCTAGGCCTCATTCATACCACAAAAACATAAACAAACTTGGTCAAACCCCCAGAAAAAGCTAAAAATAAAATCATTTTTTCATATTTGTACACAACTATTTGACTACAGAACCACATATGTACACAAATTTGTCTAAAGAAAATCATGTATGTGCAGGTTACTTTGGAAGAAAATGTGTATATACACTATTGTCTACAGTAAAAACCATGTATAAATAGAAAACTAGGAAAAAATAAAAAGACAACCATGATCTAGGATATCACACTGAATGACCAGATTGCTTAAGATTCAAGAAGGTTGGAAAAGTCAAGAAACAACAAACAAAAACTCAAATCAAAGAATAACAACCCTTCTAGGAAATACTTGATGGTATTCCCCCAGCAGGGTCACCAATTCTATTGGCAGGAAACATTCCCTAAGGTAAGGGTTGAAAACCTCAATAGAGCAGAACAAGATAATCAACAAAGAGCAATCAAGCAACCATACCAAACATATGAATTACTAAATGTGGATTTGGAAACATACCTAAAGGTCATACGTTTGATGATGTTCCCATAGGGTCCAAACCCTTTGTTTCCTCCAGAACGAGTAGACCTGCAAGTTAATTCACAGAAGGATATACGTGATAGATAATTCAATGTGCATACATAATGGATATGTTAAATCATCATATATAAGCATATTGTTGGGTTGTGTTATATTCTTTCCGCGTAGTTAATAGGGAATTTTAAGGGCACCAGTAACCCCACGTTATGGGGTCTGGGGCAGCGCCCCGAAAAATTTTGGTTTTGGACCCTATGTTAGGTTGGGCAGACCCACCTATGGTTTTTGCACATGTTTTTTGGATGCGATGGTTTTCGGTCCATGGTATTGGATGCTTCGGCATGTATAAATATGTATTGTAACATTGAAAGGAACAAAATGAAAAATCAAGTTGGTAGTCCCAGTTTTGGGATCCAGTGGGAAATCTCTGTGTATATGTGTTTTATGTGTTATGCTCTCGCATTGTTTATTTTTTTGTGATTTAGAATTCGTATGTAGGTAATTTCTGTACAGGGTTAAAACCTACATGGAAGGTAAGACAGTGCAAGTCAAAGTAGAAATTGTTGACACTAATCTTAATTATAATCCTCTACTCGGCCGAAGTTGGACCCATGCCATGCATGTTGTGGCCTCCTCTTTATTTCGCGTGATTCGTTTTCCCCATCAAGGGACGATTATCACTGTCGACCAGCTATCTTTCTTTGTCTCTTCCTCCTCAGATGGAAATGTTTCGTACATTAAGCACATTGGTGCTCCCTATGAGAGTGTTGGGGCAGGTCTTTTCAAAGATTCTGCCTTAATGGGAATTTTTCCACTTCCACCTCCTCATGTTGCCTCTGTTAATATGATCTCGGTCAAATTTGATCCTTGGGTCATACCTTCACCAGATCTTATTGATGCCTGGGGTGAGGTCATGCCACTTAGTCCTGTCGAAGTAAATTACGTGGAAATTGTTTTGGCTTCGAGTTCTGCATCCTCTAATTCTTTTATGTTGAAGACCTCTCTCGATACGTACTCTCAATCCCCATGGTTTGGCACTCTAGAATCACCTAATCCCTTAACCGAGACCTTCCTTGCAGATGAAAGTATCATGGAAGTCATGTCTCTTGAGGAACCACCTTGGATCAATACTCATCATCGCTCCTTGTTCCTGCCTCACCCGGCAGTCATGTCTACCATTTTCGAAGAGTCCTCTTCTCCGTTTTCGCCACTGATTGTTACTCATGAAGTATGGGCAGAAGGAAATCTGTGTAATATTACCCAAACGATGTCGATTGAAATTTCTATTAAACCTGATATCGTTGAACACGTTCATATTGGGGTATCTTGTTCTCCATATGAGATCAAGACATATACTCATCTATTTCAGGAATTTCGTGATGTGTTTGCATGGTCCTACAAAGAAATGCCCAGCATTGATCCTAGCATTGTAGTGCACAAAATACCAACGTATCCGCACGTAAAGCCTATTCACCAACGGCTTCACCCAGTGCAACCTAGGAAGGCCACCATTATTAAGGGTGAAGTTGGAAATCTTCTCAAAGATAGGTTCATCTATCCCATCCCCCTTACAAACAGGGTGTCCAATATTGTCCCAGTGACTAAAAAACAAGGCACAATCCACGTTTGCATCAATTATCGAGATCTCAATCGTGCTTGTCCCAAAGACAATTATCCTACTCCCTTCATTGATCAAATCATTGACGAATGTGTTGGGAGCGCAATATTTTCCTTTATGGACGGTTGTTCTGGTTACAACCAGATCAACATCGCACTAACCAATCAAGAAAAGACAGCTTTTATATGTCCGTGGGGTACGTTCGCGTACAAGAAGCTCCCTTTCGACCTCAAAAATGTTGGAGCCACGTTTCAATGGGCAATGACCTATGCATTTCATGATATTTGCAGCATTGTCTAGCCTTACTTGGATGACCTTCTCGCTCATTCTTGTAAGCAGCAAGATCCCCCAAACCGTCTTTGGCTGATTTTTCAGCGTTGTAGACACTATAACATTCAGTTAAACCCACATAAGTGTTTTTTCTGCGTAGAATCAGGACAAATCCTTGGCTTCATTGTTTCCAAGGACGGTATTTGCCTTGATCTGCTAAAAGTCGAGACCATTGTAAATTTACCCCCTCCATCTTCATTGCACCAACTCTAGAGCTTGTAAGGAAAGGCCAACTTTCTCCGTCGTTTTATACCCATTTATGCCAGGCTAGCTACAGGATTTACCCGGTTGCTAAAACAAGGAATGCCCTTTGTATGGGACGAGGTGGCCCAAAAATATTTTGATGATCTCAAGGTCATCCTTGTAAATGCTCCTCTGTTTCACCCGCAGGAATATTATCGAGATTACTTCCTTTATTAGTCACAACCCCTAGCACCATTGCTACGGTCTTGGTCCAAGACAACGGTGAAGGCAACGAACATGTGATCTACTACCTTAGTCAGAATATTCTCGACACTGAAACACATTATGCACATGTCGAGAAGTTGCCTTTGGCTACCGTCCAGGCTGTTCAATGATTTCAGCACTATATCCTTTTACGAACGACTACAGTGATTTCTGAATGCAACCCTATGACCTATATCCTAACTCATTAGTTGTTGGGGCGGGAATATTCTAAATGGATCATGATCCTGCAAGAATTCGATTTGGTATTTACTACGTCCAAATCTAAGAAGTCACTTGTTTTCGCTGAATTGATTTGTTCCCTTCCCTCCAAGTCTCTCCCTGCTGGTGCAGATGAACAGCTTCTGGATGAGACCCTCTTTCTGATTAGCACCCTTGATCTGTGGCACAATGGTATCATCGTGTATCTCCAGACATCCATGTTTCAGTCTGCTTTGACTAAGGATGACCACCAAAGGATTCGACATCACTCCCAACCCTACCATATTATTGGTGATACTTTATACCATGTCGATGTTAATTCAATTCTTCATCAATTCCTTATGATCAACGAAGCTAAAAGAGTTATCAATGATTGCCACTCTGGGGCCTGTGGTGGTCATATGTTTAGTTACGCTACAACTCAAAAAATCCTTTGCGTTGGTTATTTCTAGCCATCTATCTTTAAGGACTGCATTCTTGTTGTTCATAGGTGCCATGAATGCCAAATTTACCAACACAAGATGTGTGCCCCACGCACTTACCTACACCCCGTCATTACCGTTGGTCCTTTTGCCAAATGGGACATTGATTATATGACATGTAGCCCTCATTCGGCGGGGGGCCATGGCTATATTATTGTCATTGTGGATTATTTGACCAAATGGGCTGAAGTGATGCCTAAATACTCTGCAGATGGTACCTCAAGACATTTTCGCAAACCATGGCTCCCACTTCAGAGATTACATGATGGCTAAGATGACATCTACATTGGGTTTGCGCCACAATGGCTTGACCCCATATTACCTTAAGCCAACGGCCAAGTTGAAGCCATGAACAAAGTCTTGGTCACAATGCTTTAGCGTACTATTGGGATGCACAAGTCAAATTGGCATCTCATGCTCTTTTCAGCTTTGTGGGCCTACCGAACCTCAACTAAAGATGCAACTGGTTTCACACCATTCCAGTTGGTCTATGTTCTAGAAGCAACATTGTCGATCGAATGTGAGATTCCTTCACTCAAGTTAGCTATTGAACTCCCCCCTGAAACATCACCTCAAGAGGAAGGCCTCTTATATTTAGAACGACTGGATGAGACTAGCCATCTCGCCATCTTGGTCATCGAAGCACAAAACAAACGGGTCAAATCCCATTTCGATCAGTCAGTCTCCCCTCGCGTGTTCTCTCAA
Source organism: Pinus taeda (assembly GCA_000404065.3). Classification (NCBI taxonomy): domain Eukaryota; kingdom Viridiplantae; phylum Streptophyta; class Pinopsida; order Pinales; family Pinaceae; genus Pinus; species Pinus taeda. The sequence goes on along the minus strand of APFE030829616.1, from coordinate 37,388 downwards.
GGTGATTTGGTCTTACTATATGACCAAGATAACAATATGCTGGGGGCAGGCAAGTTCGAACCCATGTGGCATGGGCCCTACATCATCAAATGTGTTTTGCAGAAAGGAGCCTATGAGCTTATTAATTATAAAGGAAATCCTCTCGATAAGCCCCGAAATGCACTTTACCTCAAGAATTACTATGCTTAGGTCATCTTGCATGGTTACTTGTGTACATTAGTGTGTCATTCATTTTTGTGCAGTATGGTTTTGTGTGGTAGTTTTCAAACAACTTTCCTTTTTACTATGCTTTTCTTGTGTTGCAGATGTTTGTGACTCCCCACACTGGTTTCGTTGATGGTGCTTGTCGTAGTACCCGGAACCTATCATCTGTGACATGGGCTATTTATGACCCTAATTGTGAGTTGATTGACCTTCAAGGTATTTGTTTAGGTCGCACAACTAACGACATTGCTGAATATAGTGCGGTCATCGAATTGATGTCAGAATCCATTGCTCTGGGCATCAGAGAGTTAGTTGTCAACCTGGATTCACAGCTTGTCGTCCTTTAACTCAACGGGCAATATTTTGTCAAAAACCCTCAAATATTGAGAATGTATCTCTATATCTAACTATTGGAAAGACATTTTGATTACATTACATATCATCATATTCCTAGACATATGAATACATCGATAGATGCATTAGCTAATCATGTGTTGGATAGACATTTACAAAACATGTGAAAATATAAAACAAACCATTTGTACCATAGTAGACAATAAAATACAACATATATATATGTGGTGATAGTGTTTGATACATCAGAACCCCAAAAAATAATATGTGTGTCTCAAAATAACATTGGCGGCTCGCAGGCCTCATATATCCGTGGCACGTAGGCCTCAAAAAGTGTAAGTGTTGGACCTAGGAACTAATCAGAATGGTGATCATGGTAGCATGATACGGCTCGTGCAACACGAGTCAGCAATCGGTGGATCCGATCCGAGAGTCCCACTGTGTGTCTCTGGTACTGACGAGGAATGTCTCCTACTCGAGCATACTCTGGGATACCATGAGTCAACCCCTCAAGGTTCCTCACGATCTCCTCCTCATTGTCACTCCATTCCTAATAAGGAGTGATAGCATCGATAGGGCGAGGGACATGCCTGGCTATTGGGGACATCCCATCAAGCCGCTCTAGTCCAACGTCTGCATTAGCAAGAGAAATTTTATAAGCACATATATACCAAAAACAATTTAAAAAAATCTCAAAATTAAAAAATTAAAATTGATTTTTTTACCTTCATCATCGAAGTCCTCTCCATCTGGTAGGGGCATATCTAGATCTCCATGGAAATCAGTGCCACTGTATGGCCATTTCTCCATGATGATCTTCTGTCATTGTAGCCATGAAAATAATGCAAGTCAGTATGACATGTGATGATCCCCAGTGATCATGAGCATCAAATGACTCTAGCAACCTAGGCATCAAATGACTCTAGTGGCCTCGGCATCAAATGACTCCAGTGGGCCATCCATGGATCACGTGGCATAGGAGGATCTACCTCAGTCAGTTGATATTAGAATAGTGGTACCCGTTCCAAGAAGAAGGTCACAAGCACAGATCTGAAGCAAAATTGCTTCAGATTCCCTGCCTTAGCTTTGGACAGCTAGCATTTTATGTTGGTCTTCATGGCCTCTTTCCCATTGAAAATCGTAGGAGTTGTACAGTCGATAGCATAAAATAACTTCAACTTGTTGGTCTCATGTTCCACCTGGGACCCCACCACTCTGTTGATAGTCAATAGAAGCACTCTCAATGTCAGATCCTGAACACTGGAAATCTCTATCTTCCCTCTTTTGGATTTCAGGGCCTCAAGGCAGTGTTCGGCAAGCAATGAAGATATGCTTGCCCCAATCGGTCATGACCCATACAAATTCAATGGTTCCCCTCTACGGGATAGTCCAATGATGAAGTAAATATCTAAAGTTTCCAACTCCACCTCCTGGCCGCCAATGACAAATATCTCCCGATTAATGTCCCAAAGACTAATCAGGTGCCGAAGCAACTCAAGCTAGGCCCACATCCCTGGCGTGAGAAAGATTTTGAGGAGCCTGCAAGCCCTCAAAGCTTCCAGTCAATTTGGGTCATTCATTGCCTGGGTGTCAACATCCTCATGTTCCCGTTCTTTCCAGTCCACCAATTTCAGCAATTATTTCCTGCAAAAGCCATTAATTTGAGTCAACAGTCATACTTGGCCCATAAAATTTGAGTTTAAACGATGATTTTTTGAGGAAATAGGGTTTTTCCCTATTCATAGCACTAGTGCACCTGTTTTCAAAACAGTTGCACCAAACAGCGTGGATGGCTTTGTTAATCAGCCTTGGCCAGCGCAATTTTGTGCCCAAAAGTCGTGCCGATCGAGGGCGAATTTTTTTTTTCAAAATTCCCCTCAAAAAACTAAAAAAATGGTTAAAAACATAAATAAAAGACATGAAAATGGATCTCAAGGCTTTTTCTTTTACCTGGAACTAGCCTCGTCAATTGACCTCCTGGATCTCCCACAATCTGCTCCGGAACAATTAGGGCAAAAGTGAGTAAAAAGTTTTCATAGCAAGGTAAAATGGTAAATGGTAAAAATATATTTACTTTTCTCCTTTTTATTCATTTTTTCATGAAAATATCAGGTTTTTGTAAATATTTTAACATATTTTTGCCTCAAGAAATGGGTAACACATTTTACCTTTTTGTAGCTACAGGTGATGGATGTTCGACAATGATGATGAGTCACGTTTCAACTCTTTTCTCGACTGGTTAAGATCATATGAAAAGATTGCCAAGTATTTTTCCCTTTTGACTCATAAAAGAGAATAAAATGGGGGGTCCACTTTCAGCTCTTTTACGACCCTTTAAAAGCGAAAATATGGTAGAGCCATTGTCATTTCGAACTCGTTAATGGATGCGAAATGTCATGTGCCCATTATAAGTTTATCCCTTTTTCAAGTTGGAGGCACTATTTATGAAAAAGGTACTCCTTGACTTAAATGGTCAAGCAGTTCTCTCAAGTATTGTTTTCTACCTTTTCGAGATCGAGAGATACAAATGTACGAAAAGGGACCATGTGGAGCTTTCTTTTCCATGTCTATTTCAAACTCTCTAAACATGAAAAAGATATTGGATTACACCTTTATCGGACTCATTAAACTAGACATTGGATTCGTCGCCATGACGAACATGAGCTTCTCCTTCCTAGGGCTCGTTAACTGACTAGGTCAGATTCGTTCGAAGGATGAACTTACAATGCAAGCATTTTCTATCCCCTTCAAGCTTACGATTAGAAAATAATTGGGGTACCTCCCAGAAATGATGGGGGGGAATTTGGAAATCTATCAGTTGTGTCGGCAGCTCACTCTTGAAACATGACACTTTTTGCTTCGTGTGGGGCTGGGATATCCTCCTTTGTATTGTTGACCTTCCTAGGTTTGAGATGTTCATTTTTTCCTTCCATTTGATCTCTGCCACGTCATCATGACCACCAATCCCATGGATCCAAAATCTGCCAAACTTCTAGTTGTGTCGTTGATATGTTCAAGAGTTGTCCTTTTGCAGCTACACTTACCTTTGATTCTCTGTATCATCCAAAATCATTTTGCATCCTTTCATCTCATGTCGATGATGTGGGAAAAATTATGGCCCTCCTTCGACACAGTCGTTTCCTGTTGACTTCAACTCATTATCCGAGAATTTGATCGAGAGACTCCCTTCCAGTACCTTAGAGCTTGCATGCCCTAATGGAAACTTCTTCGCAGTCGATGACAAGTTCACATATTGGCTTTTGATCAAGTGATTTCACAGGTGTTCGACTTCAATTCCTCTATTCACATTCCATGGATTGTGTTGATAGTACCTTTAGGACCATTTTCATTATTGGTGGTTTCTCTCGTGCTTGTTAGCAGTTTACATCATTGACTGGTAATCAAGCAACTTTCTAGCATGTTCGACATCAACACATCTATTCACATGTTATAATATGTACTTTGATCAGGTCATGTTGGAGTGCAAGACCCTGGGCTTAGATCACAAAATTCCAAGTTGCGAAACGATGTGACATGGTTATGTTGATATGCATGTCTCTTTCAGATAGATGGTTGCGACCATACCATGAGTTATCGGATGTGATCATTCTCATTATTGGATGGTTCCGACCATGCTTCAGTTTCATTATGATCCACTTTGACGAATGGTTGCATCCATACCTGGATCCATTTACATGATCATTCTCTAGATGGTTGCATCCATAGCATGATTCATGTATCATTTGACAGAGTTCTCATTTATGTATATGTATATGTACTTTCTTGCAGGTTTTCTGATGACAGACTACAGTTCCCCGCACTAATTCATAAAGCATTTCATCCCTCACTCTAGCTCAGCCTTCACGCTTTAGGGGGCATCTGTTACATATCATTTTGTCATTGTCCTTGTACTTCCCATTCCTTTATCCTGGAGGACCTCTATAGTGAACCCCGCATGCTTTGCCTTCATGAAGAAACTCCCATTGTGTCCCTCTTCATGAGCAGATCAATTCCCTTTTGCACCATTTCCCCTGAAACTTCTGTTTTGCCCAGTTGACAAGACCGACGCTAATGTCCTTTGTCTCCCCCACGCTGATGTGTAGAGATTAACATTATCCCTAGCACCAACTGGAGTGACTGAGCTGTGTTCTAGTTGTGTCGGTCCCGTTATGGAAATTTTTTTAAATAAGGAGCCGAAGCTTCCAGCTCTAGAAGCTTCGTAACGGAAGTTTGGTAAATGGTTTGGCCGAATGGGGTCGAGGATGTCAGTTTGGGTTCCTTTCCCCTATAATGATGGAACTAACTCAAGGGATAAGCCCTTCTCCTATGATAAGAGGATCCATCTCCCACCCATTCATCCTATATAAACCTCCCTTCTTCCCAAGCACAAGCTAGTGTTAATGTTGGTGTGCTAGTGCTATTTTGGTTTGGAGTAAACAACAAGTTATTCCTAGTTGTAACTATCTAGTTGTGTGAGGGAGAAGTGTGATTTGGTTTGGAGTGAAACCTAAAGGGAAGAGCCTTAAAACTATTGTGGATTGAAGTCATCATGGAATGCTAGCAGAAGTGTGTTGGAACTTGGTCTTGTCAGAGGAGGACTGCAACGTCAAGACAATGATTGTAATCTCTCTTTGATATTAATATATGAAACTATCAATTGATTTACTACATGATTTTTCATCTTACATAATCATGGCTTAATGTTTCTTGACTTGTTAAGTAGGTTAAATTATAATTTGTTTATTATCACAGTTGTTGTTTGTCGTTGTTACTTGTTTCAGGTGCTTGAAGAAGGAAGCGATAAATAGCTGGAGTAATCAAGCAAGGACATCATCAAATGGGATAAGTGTACTAAGAGGTAGGCCCCCTTAATTGGTTCTAACCATAGTAAATCTTCCATATAATGTATCTGTTGTGGCTAGACCCATATCGGGCTAGACGAATTTGTTTGTGTCCGCACTTATAATTTTACTTCACCATAGTAGGGAGGCACATGTTCAAAAGAGAAGGAAATAGAAGGAACATGGAAAGAAAAGGGAATATAAGAGGAAGAAAAAGTAGAAGAAAATCCAAATGTCAACCTGGAAGAAATGAAAGATAATCATCAAAATATTCAGGTACCTTCCAAAGAACCTAAATGTTGGTGTCAAAAGAATCACTCAACAAAACAATGTGCATGCTAGAATAGAGACATATTTTGCTACTATCCACAGTTGAGCCAAGAATCTTTGAAGAATCCAGCCATGATGAACATTGGATCAAGGCCATATAAGAAGAACTAAACCAAATTGAGAAGGATGAAGCATGGGAATTGGTTCCAAGACCTAAGGAAATGAATTTCATTGACACAAAATGGGTATTCAAAAATAAGTTGAACGAATATGGACAAGTAACCAAGAATAAAGAAAAATTGGTATGTAAAGGATATGTGCAAGTTGAAGAGATATATTTGTTGAAGAAACACCTGCAACTATGGCTAGAATGGAAGCAATCAAGATGTTCTTGGCTTATGCTTGCTCCACAAGGATCAAATTTCATCAGATGGGCGTAAAATTAGCTTTTCTAAATGGAGAGTTAGAAGAAGAAGTATACATAGAACAGCCAAAAGGGTTTCCACTGACTAAAAAATGAGATTATTTATGAAAATTAAGGAAATCCGTATATGGTCTCAAGCAAGCACCTAGAGTATTGTATGCAAGACTAGACATATATTCACAGCAACAAGGATTCAAAAGGGGAAGTGCAGATAGTAATATATATACAAAGGTTGATCAAGACAACGTACCTATCATTGAAGTATATGTGGATGACATCATCTTCAAAAGTGACGATGACAGGTTGGTTCAAAAGTTTTCCAAATATATGTCTAATCAGTTTGAGATGTCTCTACTTGGAGAGTTGACCTTCTTCTTGGGACTCCAAATATCTCAAAAAGATGAAGGAATATTCATTTCCCAAACCAAGTACACCAAGGAAATTTTGAGAGGGTTCTGAATGGAAGATTGTAAACATGTAAGCATTGCCATGGTGACCATTTGAAATTTAAGAAAGGATGATGAATATAAGGACGCATAACAGAGACTCTATAGATCAATGATTGGAAACCTACTTTATGTGAAAACTTCAAGACTATATGTGATGAAACCAGTTGGAAAAGTGGCAAGATTTCAAGAACCAAAAGAATCACATGCTTTAGCAATAAAAAGGATCTTTAGATATCTTAAAGGAACAAGAAAATTTGGGTAATGGTATTTGAAAGGGAACAAATTAACTATTACAACTTATACAGATGAAAATTAAATAAGAAGTGTTGATGATAGAAAAATCACAAGTGGATCAAAATTATATTTAGGTGATTGTCTAGTATCATGGTTGATCAAGAAGAAAAATTTAGTATCCTTGTCTTCAATAGAAGAGGAATACATTATTGTAGCAACATGTTTCACTCAAGTCCTATGGATGAAGCAAAATTTTCAAGATCTACAAGTGAAGTTTGATGAGCCCATTTCAATATTTTGTGACAACACCAATGCCATAAGTTTCTCCAAGAATCCTGTGATGCACTCCAAGGCCAAACATATTCCTATCAAATACCACATTCTTCGGGAACTAGACACAGAAAATAATATCAAGGTGGTGTACATTTGGACAAAGGAACAAATAGCTGACATATTCACCAAACCACTTCCACGATAAACCTTTGTTTATATTCAATAGAAACTTGGAGTAATTCCAAGTTCACATTGATCTACATACCAAAAATTCAAGAAGAAAGGGGAGAAAGAAAAATAACAGGAAGACAAAGAGAGGTGTTTTGTCAGGAGGAGTCACCTTTTCCATTGATGTCAAAGGGGGAGAGAAAAATTAGAAGCTTGGAGATATGGGGAGTAGTAATTGTAGCAGGAGTATGAGTGTTTCCATCAATGTGAAAGGGGGAGATTGCTAAAAATTGGTTGTCATTGATGTCGACTCTAGTATAATCCATAAGAAGCCCTAATTTTCCCGCTCTTGTTATGGAAATTGAACGTGAAATGCATGCTAGAACACCATCATCTAATAGTACTCGTAATTCCATTTGCAATAGTAGGTGGCACGCCATGTGTCTACTCACTGTTGAGGAGATATTCCCTCCTAAAGATAAATCCTTGAAGTCATGGTAAAGGTTCCCCAAATGAATGGTATAGAAAGCACTATTATTTGGTCCAAAAATTGACAACAAATTTAAGAGAAATAAATATATATATTTTCCCAATCAAAAAATGCAAAAGGAGGTCCGATTCAACCCTAAAATAAGAATTTTTTTATATAAAATTGTTTTATAAGAGACCTAAGGTTGGCCTATTGAAAGGGTGGTTTTAAATCCATTTTAAAATATTTTTTGTAGAATATATTGTGTAAATTCATCCCATCCCTAGCCCTAGTCATGGGATATAAATAAGAGGGCATGATAGCACATTGTTACCATCATTCGATCATCCAAATAGCTTTGAAATTTTTAGGCCATGGAGAAAATTGAAGATCTGGAGCAGAGACCAAAGAGAATCTTGTTTTGGATATATATTTTTTTTACCTTTCTTTGTGTTTAATGGCTCATTGATCAGGATTTTTTAGGCCAAATTGTTGTTGTTGATATGAAGATGTCCTAGAATGAATTGTTGAAGGAGATGAAGGGAATGTTCTGAGATTATTTTTATCCTATTAAAGGGTTGAATTTAGGTATGCTTAGGCCTCATAAAGAGGGCCAAATTTAGGTCTATTTAGGTTGCAGGAAAAAGGGAAAAATTAGGCCTATCTAGGTAGTAGCCAAAGGGTCTGAGTGTAGGCATGTTGTAGCTGCAGAAAGGTAAGTTTACGGCTGAATTTTTCACTGCAGATAAGCATTGAGGTAAGGCATGTTTGAGTTGCAGTAAAGAGAAGAAGTAAGCTTGAGTTTGATTTGGAGTTGGAGGGGTGAATTGGGTCATAGTCTGAGAAAGTTAAAGGTGTGTTTAAGCTGCAACTGAAGGATAGAGGTACCGGGCCTAGTTAGGTCGCAGTCAAGGGTGGTGTCAAGAGGTATATTTAGGATACCTTGAAGGGAAAATATTAGGAAAATTCTTAAGAAAAATAGTGGTAGAGGAGGCCTACTTAGTGGCAACGAGACTAAGATTCATCCTCTTCTGTAGTATGATCATACCCTTCCAAAATTAATTTGAATATATGAGGTATGATTTGGAGCATTTTATTTTGTTTAATTATTAGGGTTGTACAATCTAATGATCAAATGAATGCTTGACAATTTATTGTATAAAGCATTAACAATTCAAAAGTCATACCTTTAATAGTACCTAACTAGACCATACTTGCCATAATATAAGGGGAATATTATGTTGTAAGGGATTAAGTATCAGTAGGAGAAGTATTTAAGTAAACTTGATAGTGACCAAATATTATTGTAAGTGTGTAATTATCCCTAGTACAGGAGCCCACAAATCATTTTGTTATATCTTCTATCTTTGGTGTGGCAAGGTGGTGCAAGGTGTAGATTGAAGTCTCCTTTAGGTTGGTGCCTAAAAGCACTTCAGGGTGGAAGGATGGTCCTAGCGTAGTGAATTTATACTAGTAGGGTGTTGATTCATCCATATAGTTGGTGCAGGTAAAGCTAGAGTGTTGGTGCATCCATCTAGTTAGTGATGGTAAAGGTAGGGTGTTGGTGCATCCTTTTAGGGAGGCAATGCTTCCTAGTAAACCTAAATGATTTTCTAACTGAGTATTAGGGACTTGGTGCTTCCCTTCAGTTGGTGTTGATAAATTATTATACTCATCATATATAATAGAATGCATTATGTGGTTTTCTCCCGCATCAATTTTCCACGTAAAATTTCTTATGTATTGTTCATGTGATGTGATGTGTTGCTAATTTGATTTGATGCTAATGATATTTAATGATCTGCAAGTGCAAATTGATTAATTAAGTGGAATAACGATTCATCCCCCTCTTAGATTTTACAACAAATATCCCAAGAGAGATGTAACTTCTATTTATATCATTACAACACTTAAGCACAACCAAGCATAGCTCAGCATACATAGAAGTGTAATAAACAAAATATGCACAAAACATATCACATATGTTCATATGTCATTCACATGGTCTTCTTAAATCAACCCATAAGGCCATATTATATAGCACCAAGATGTAGCCAACTACCTTGATGTGAGGAAGACAAGGTCCACATAGATTGATGATGACAAATAACAAACTCCTTTTTTTCTTTCCCTATTTTGTGCATTAATCTACTACTTTATTCTAACTACTTGACCAATACGATTTCCAGACAACTACCTAGTCAATCTCTTATTCAAACACACAATGAACCATTCAATATACTCTCATATTCAATGGTTGATTTTCAAGTGGTTGTCTACAAAATATATAGAAGTGTAACAAATATGTCTAGCTTGTTGTTCCAACAAGAAGATCACTTTTTATATATAGTTACAATTGCTTAGAGCCCACTCAAAAAAATTTATTTTCCTCTTGGGTTAAAACTCTTCATCAAACATTTTCATGTTTAGTTTCTCCTATCCATCATCTTGATTTATTTTTTCATTCTAACTATAAAATTTAAAATATAACAAAAGAAAATGATAAAAAAACAATATGATTGTTGTGAATTAAATGTTTTTCCATAATTCTTTATAGTTTTTTTAGCCTTATCTTATAATCTGTATTACAAGAATAACTTTTTTATAACAAAATAAATAAGTATTATACATGAAATTTCAAAAACAAAGAAGTTCAAAGGGTTTCTCATCTTAATTACCATTGTGAAATTATTTATTTTAACCCTGTGATTTTATTTTGTAAATTTAATTCTATAATTTCCAAGAAAGCAGATTACATCAGAAAATACATTTTACAATGGAGAACATCTACTACATCCCTAGATTTAAACATCATGATGAATCATGGGTATTTCATTTTTCCCCTTTCTCTTACGAGCATCCGTCCACCCAACAAAATTATTTGTCATATCTAAGGATAATGCCAACTCCTCATTATCTTGAGAGAGTACCATGGCCACCAGTCCAGTCGAGTTTGACATATCTTTCTTGCCATTTGAATGGTTTGATTCATGATTATGTTTCTTCCCACAGATTACAAGAAAAGTTATAGTTGTATTTCTTCCATTTTCCTTTGCCGAAGAATATTCTTCCATTGACGAATATGTGTCATACTAGAGTCTGATTTGGGTCGTGAGATGTTGGAGTGTTCAAATATTTATCTTATTTTTGGGAGTTTTTCTTATTTTTACCTACATGATTCTTGGCACCTGTTCTTTTCTTTAGATCTTGCCAACTACATTTGCTTCTTTTCACCTCATGGGATCTCACAGTGTCTTTTGGAAAGGGACATGCATGTTGAAGGTGCCTAGGTTGTTGGAAGGTTCTACACCTAAAAATAATGTTTTCATAGTCCAATGGATGGGAATACTCCATGTCTCCCCACTTTAGGACAATTTTATATGGAAAACCTTCACTTAGGTCCCCTTCCACACATATGTAGATAAAACTGATGAAGCCTTTGGACATTCTATCATTGTCAACCTTAATAAATCTTCTCGTTGATTAACCAATATCCTCTAGGATTTATGGCAAGATCCATTGAAGGGGAAAATTTGGGAGCCTAACCCAAACAAGAACTCGAAAGGACTTCATGGTAAGCAGATTAAACTCTAGAAACCATGGATGAATCGACAAGCCAACTCTACCCAAAAACTAGGTACCTTGGTCTAAAGCCTTCTTTCAGTCCTCTGGATCCTTGAAGAAAACTACAAAAAAACCTTTCGAGCTGAATAAAAAATTTATGTTCTAGGACTAGTTCTCATGAACCCAATCCCACATAGAAGATGGTGATGACAAAAATCCATTGAACCGGCATATAATCACCTGAATTTTGAAAACTTTCTGACCTAAGAGCTTATTATGTGACTGTGAATTGATATCTAGCCTCAGGGCATCCTTGAAAGACATGGGCTTTGAAGCAAAGGATGCTCCACCACTCCTAACACCCACTTTTAGACCTACAACAAGTGAAATCATGACGTTCTTATTTATGCCATAATTATCTAAGGCATTTTTCCATCTTCAATTTCTCCCCTCATGGAGGATCCTCATTGCTCCCACAGGGGTCCCTGTCAACATTTGAATGTTGTCTATAATCGATTCTACAACATCTGATTCTTTGGCCATAGTGCATAAGGACTTTCTAGACAAGGATATGGTGAAAAGTGGGAGTTTTTGTACATCCAGGTCCCCAATACTTTTTTTAGTCGATGCCCATCCATAGTGAGGTTCCAAGAGAGAGACCTAAAAACCCATGGAAAATCCTCTTGCTGGGAATTTATGTCACCCAGAACTGGATTGGGAATTATGTCAAAAATATTACATATATTCCCCCTCCAATTCTAAAAAGTTCAGTCAAAGATATTAACAAACACATTATAGAGAGACTTTCCACAAACGTATTCGGCCTTGTCCAAATATTGTTTTTATTTGGAGGAACCATCAAAGTATGTCCACTTTGCATCATCCAAATACAGATGAGCTCCCTCAAAGATAGAACAAATGACCACACATCGATATTCCTTTGAAGCTTATTGCAATTTTTGTTCGACAAAATGAAACCTTCATCTAACAACAATACCTTCCCATCAAGCTCTGAGAAGATCAACTTAACTTTATCAGAAATGAAGAAAAGTTATTTATAACCTGAGTAGTGGTCTCTTCCATGAGGATGATTTATGGTGCCCATCCATTAATCTTCATAGGAGGACTGTCAAAGTTGTCAGGTGAAACAATTGTTCCTTTAAACCAGAGCAACAAGTCCACTCTCACATTAATTATCAATCCATGTAGGTTTAATTTAAGGCTATCACACACATTCTATGAAAGGGCAATGATAACTAGCATGTTGATCTCAAACCAAGGTCATTACAAAATCACTCTCAGCAAACACTCAAGTTGTTACACTCTTCAACCAAACTAGAAAAGAGTCACACAATCGTTGAATAAATCACTATCTTATGCAAACACTCTAATTCATTAACAACACTCCTACAAACTCTTTGATCACTCAATCAAATGTTGAACACTCATATTTAAAGAAAGTGCAATCCAACATGTAACAGAAGAGTAAATAACTTTCTACTACACTAATAAAAGGGACTAGGCCAGGACTTATGTTGGCATGCCATTCAAAACTTTATGCAGTCAATAACTCATAAATAAAATTGACAGTAACAACAATCACATAATTGAGAGGAATTAATATAAATAATTATTATATTCTACTTAACTAGTGATACCTACTAAGCAGAAGGACCCTTCCTCCTCGACATGGGATGGTGCACTAAATAACACACAGACTACTCAAAAATATATATAATGCCAGAAGGTTAAGATTTTCATTAACAAAACATCAAGATTACAATTCTTGGTGTCTTTATCTTCTTCCTAATCTTATCTGTCTAATTCCCCCTTCCCTTCCCACGCGAGCAGAGAGATCTCTTCTTTATAATTTTTGAATATAACACGAAGCTCATCAGGAGAATCTTTCAATTCTCATGTGATCGTAAAACAAGCATACATTTTGGTAATCCATATAACAATTTCCATGGTAAGGGTAAATTTGTAACAACTTCCTTCAATTATAATGATCTTTGTAGAAAAATTCAATTACTCGAGTTGTATGCTCCAAGAATATCTCTTGGTGGTTGAGCTAGCTATGACTTCATGTGCTCTTAGATTTGATCCATGTGACTAATTAAGGAAGAAAAAAATTCCCAAGGAAAATTATTCATGTATCAGCAACATTTCTCAAAGTCTTTGTCCAAATTGATAAAGGAAAGTAAAAGTGCAATCCTATAACAACAACTTCAAAATACCACTTAAACCTGGAACAACCCATATGTCATTTTTATAATAAAAATTGCCTAAGATAGTAATTTTTATGCCAAATTATAAGAAAATTTAGAATAAGAAGGTGGCATATAGAAAGGAACATAGTTAGGTGAATAATGGTTGTTACAGTGGTAAAGTGTGGTCTTGTTGGTCAACATAGGAGAAAAGGGAATAAGAAAGTGAACGCAAAAAGGTAACAATTCCATGCCCCAACATCTCCCCCTAGCTTAAGCATCTACATGTATCCATATTGGAAAACTTCTTAATACAATATACATATTGAGGAACCCTACAAAGAGCTTGCATAAAGTTTTGATAACAATATGGGTCCTCTTCCCTCAGCTCTTGTCGACAAAAATTACATCTTAGCTTACTACCTTCTAATGCACTAGCTCTTATCCCCTAAATATTCTTGAGACATCTCCATAAAACCAAACCCTGATGTTACATTACCAATTCTTTGGTGGCTGGAAACCGTCATATCCAATTGTATTCCCCAACAATAACATCAACAAAGCCAGACTAATTTCTCATGCACAACTTTAATCGTTCCTCATTGGCTATTGCAGCGTCATAAGCAACTTTCCATCTTACCTGGTTCTGATCAAAAGACACAAAATCTCTCAACTAAACATCCCCCAAGTAAGGTGTCAAATTAAAAGATCTATCTCCAAAATAGGCAAGGTCATGCAAATACAACTCACACAACAAATTTTGATTTGAGAAATTATCATTCTGAAAAGTTTCCAAGAAATCTTGAATTTTCCTTGTATTATATGGCCACTTTTCCTTAAGGGTTGTCAATTAAAAGAGAAAGTGTTTCTCTTACGGGTATAAAGGATAAGATGTGGAAGGGAGTCTACAACTTAGTAAACCATCAATAAGCTCATACATAAACGACTTTTCTTGTTATAGCAGTTGCACCTCCACTTGCAATTCTTTTACTTGCACCAGTGTTTGCTTCCTCTCTCTTTGAATTCTCACAATATCTTTAAATCTCAATTTTTTAGCCCATTCCTTCTTAAAAATGTTGACCATCTCCTCATGTTGTTTTAGAAAAATAGCTTCATCTTTGGGGAAGAATGTTAACATTTTCCATTTTCCTAATTCCCTAAGTAAAGATGTTGTTCTCAATACTTCTTCAGGCTTAAGCTAGGCAGTTCCTGGTGTTTTTACAGCCTCAGACTCAACAATCTCTCTTTTATCCCCTTTCTCCTTCTATTGTGCTACCTCAGCTCATGGTTCTTGCGTAACAAATTTGTCGATAACTTCTTGTGGGGAAACAGTGAAATTAATTTCAGTCTGCTTTGTTTCAGCTATCAGTTCTTGTGTAACAACGACATCATAAACAAGTTTTTGTGGAGTAGCAAATTATTTTTCTTCTTCCTGCTCTACTTGATTGCTAGTTCTTGTGTCACAATAATGTCATCAATAGGTTATTGCATTAGAGGAAATTTCATCCTAAAAGTGTCCATGTCATAATATGTTAACCAATGAAAATCCTTTAAATTTAAAAAGAAGTACACGTCCTAAATAATTTTAAATTGGTTAATTTGGGTATCCGTGATATATTTTATTATTAGTTTGGGTATTGGTGAAATATTTTATTGTTAATTTGGGTATTTGTGAAATATAAATTAATGTTATTTACCTACCTTACCCATATGAAATAAAATATCGAAAAAATTATTAATGTAATGTAAATCTTGATATTAGTGAAAAAATATAAATAAAAAATGCCGATCCATTTGACATTAATAATCATGCCCCAAAAAAACGCCAAAAAATAGTTAAATTTAAAATATAAATATAAAGAGTATAGTTAAATATAAAATGGTTAAATAGTTAAAAGCAAAATATAATTAAATTTAAATAGTAGCTAATATTAAAAATAAAAATATAATAGTTAAAAATAAAATATAGTTATAGTTAAATATAATTAAATAGTTAAAAAAATCATTATGGAAAGGACAAATCCCT
This sequence comes from Pinus taeda, assembly GCA_000404065.3. Taxonomy (NCBI): domain Eukaryota; kingdom Viridiplantae; phylum Streptophyta; class Pinopsida; order Pinales; family Pinaceae; genus Pinus; species Pinus taeda. The sequence goes on along the minus strand of APFE030829616.1, from coordinate 21,905 downwards.
AGATTCGGCCAAAAAATAGATCTGGGCGCGAAATTGTGGCTTCAGTAGACAATACCATTAAAAAACAACAAAAAAATTAGTTATATGTGCTGTGTGTGTGTGTGTGTGTGTGTGTGTCATTATATTGAGGGATTTCGATAAAAGTAAAGAATTAGAAAAAAATATATTAAATTTTATTATTAAATATCGTGCTAATAAATATTGTGGAACATAGATAAAACATTAGAGAAATTTTGAAGCCTAAAATGGGCCTAAAAACAAAAATGTACCACCAAAATCAACTTTATAAGATCAAATTCTGAATCCAATGAGTGCTCCTGCTCAAAATTTGAGTAAAACTACATGGAGATAAGTTGAAAAAATAGTTTTCTCTTTCTTCCCTCTAAAATTTTATGATGTAATCTAATTTTATTTTATTATTTCCGCTATTATTTCATAATATTCCTTAGGAGGTCCATTTTAGACCTCAAAATTTCTATAATGGTTAACTAACATTAAAAAATTGTCTACAAGGCATTTTTTATTATTTTTTATTTTTCCTTAGGAGGTCATTTTTAGGCCGAAATTTCCTTTAATGTGGAGAAACAGATTGAAATTTTTCATCTTGTTGTCCTACTTGAACTCCTACTGAGATAGTAATTGATTCTACAAGCCCAACTTCCTTAAGAACTTGTTTACATTCCACACACAAATTTGAGGTTGTTTCAGTGGGTGATGTCATTTATGTTGCTTATACTAACACATCTAACCCATTTCCCTTCTTAGACTGGAGTTATTTCCCAACTAGGGAAATTTGTTTCCTTAACTCTTCATTTTCCTTTTTCAATTTTTCAATTTGATGGAAAAGAGGGTCAATTTTGGTCTTACCTGGTAGAGGAGAATCCTCTTGTTCTTTTATGAATTCTCCCGCCACTGATTCTTCTTGCCCATCCTTGAATTTTGGTGTAACAATAGGAGCTTCATACATGGAGGCACATTCTTCTACAAGCTCTTATTGTTTTCTCTTATCTTGTTGTTTCTCAGGCTCCCTTGGTTCATCTATAACAGTGCATTCTTCGGGTGCAAGAGTAGTCTTTTGTGCAATAGACACTCACACCCTTCTCTTAGGGTTCCTTCCACCAATTGGCTTCTCTAGTATTCTCTTTTTTACCTTCACTTGTCCTTAGGCATCCTTGGTTTCCTCATAAATCTTTGTTTTTTCAGTTTTTGGCTTAGGTACTATTGTTTTAGTAATTGCTTCTTCTAGTTTTTCTTCTTCAAGAGGACACCCATGATAGCTATTCTCTAATGATCCACTGGACACCTCCACAGGCTCCTTTGTTTGTGCCTATTTTCCTTTTGAGGATGTACCAACAAAAGTTTTTAAAGAGCTCCATCTCTTAAGGTTTCGATGGCCAGGTCAAAGAAATGCATCCACCCTACTCTTCCTAGGGGTTGCAGTTGTTCTATTCATGGGGGCGTAACAACCCTACTTCTAGGTGGTGTGGCTACTTTACTTTTGGGTGTTGTTTCAACACTCTCCTCGTGCTCCTCATTTTCATCGTCCTCTTCATCTACACATGGTCTTGCTAACAGATCAGCCCATGAACTCCCCTACTCTTGTAATGAGTGAATTATGACTAATTTGATAAGTGCATGATTGGTCAAGCAATTTTCTGGGTGTTTTTCTCCTCTCACTACCTCTGCCATATGTTGTAAACACTTCAACAAGTAGTAAGGAATATTTGCCAGCTTCCATGTCTTAAGATGTGTTAGGAGTTGAAAATGGTAATTAAATATAATCCCAACGTGAACTTCACAAGTGATAAATTTGTAAATGAAGAGAGCCACATCATCCCAAGGGTGGGGAAGAGATGTTCTATCAAATCCCATACCCTTAGTCATTAATTCCTCTCCTTCTATAGAAACATGGCCTTAATTGATGGAATCACTACCTTCCTTGAAAATCGTCAAGGCCTTATCTGTGGCAGCCCTATTACTCTTGCAATTACCTCTTCTATATTAGCAATTCTGAAATCTCTGCTTTCATAATATTGTTCAGCTAGGGCTTGTGTAACCTCGAGAGCAACCAACTCGCTAAAACCCTGCAAGTTCTCAAAAAAACTCAACCACCCTTCATTTCGAAAAAAATTAGAGCTTACAGGTGTTGTAAAAACATGTCAGCAGAGTCAGGTTTATGCCTTATTTTTGCTTCCCCAATAGCTTCCCAAGAATGTAACTACTTCGCATTTGTCAGGACCTATTACAGAGTTGTGTTAGAAATATGTTACCTTTGATGGCAATAGGGTGTCAATTGGTGGCACAAGTGTCAAAGGGACACCTCATAAGATTAGGTTCCAAGCACAAGAAGAAGGTTTAGGATAAGAACAGTAGCAATAATGATGTAGAGACTTTGAAGCCAGTTATGGAGTAGCATATCATCTCAAATGCAGATGAAACCCACCTGGATGTAAAGAGCTTGGAAATTTTTTTCCAGTTATATGTGGAATTTCGAAAATGCCCTCCTACTTTCTAAGATAGATCCAATCAAAATTGTATAACCCCAAGTCAAAGTTTAGCAAGGTAGTAGGCCCGGAGGCCCGAAACCCCAGAAGCCCATAATAGCATTGAGCCATGGTAGTAGGCTTGAAAGCCTGTAAGAATTATAATTTTTCATTTTAAAAGTGTCGGGGACTAGGGATCCATCTATTGATGGAACGACAAGAGACAAGAACTTATGTGTTTCCTAGAATTGTCAAGCCTGGAAAAAATTCTAATTAAGAGTCGGGCATCTCCATCGAGTAGACATGTGGAGTATTAGTGGTGTAGAGGAAGACAAGGAACAATGGGCCATACCCAGGAAGCTCAGAAACCCAAAAGGTTGGAAGTAATTTAAATTGGGAGTCGAATTTACGTGGGACCAAGTGTGTGATAGATAATGGATGGTGGTGCAACGAAAGAATAGAGTAGTGGGCCATACCCGAAAGTCTGCAAGCCCGTAACCTTTTAAGAATTAGAATCTCACAAGAGCGATGGGTATGCAGGCACCAGTGCTACACTCTAAAGAGCATATATATGTGGTGCACTAGATATCACAAGCCAAAGTATTATCCAAAGAACAACGTGCAGAGGTATTAAGGTGGGCCATGCCCAGAAGCCCACCTATGGTAGGAAAGCAGGCAAGTGCTAATGCAAAAGAAGCTAAAGGCAAAATCCAACGGAATTGGTAGTAATTTTATTTTATAAAATAAAAGGTTCATGTAGCAGTTTTGGTAACATGTTTCGCAACAAAATAATAAAATGCCTTTGGACCTATAGTAAAGTGGAATGGGCATGTGCATGGATGAATGAGTCGAAAGCTATTTTTGGCAATGTTTATCAATAAATCCTTTTTTGCTTTGACGAAATGAGTCGGTAGCTTTAGTTCAGTGGCATTTTTTAGCAGTTAAGCCAAACATAACAACAAAATACTAGAGTGCATGCATGAGGTGGAAACTCAATTTGGCACTAAAATAATACTTGGGGTTATGATATAATAACAAACTATTAAGAGGTATATTTAGCAGTGTTGACAAATATGGAGGTTCACCAAAATTAGAAAAGCCTTTCTAAAACCTGTTAAAAGGCCGTAATGCTAAAATAAGAAAATAAACTCAGTTTAATTTGCAGAAAAGGATGGTTAAGGTCTGAAAACTTGATGAACACAGTCAGAGGATAATTTTTGAATAGGACAAAAGCAAAAATAAGCATTCATGCAAGATTACAAGTGAAGTTAGCAAAAATCATTGAAGCCAAAAATATAAGGCCAAAATTCTTTATAAGCAAGCTGGAGAAAAATTGTTAGAATAGACAACAATAGATTTCTCATGAGTGAGTTGATGTTGGCATTGATGTGTGTTGCAGATGTGTTTTTGATTGGCATTGATGTCAACCTTATAACATGGGTTGTAGGTCACTCGATTATGCATGTGTATGTGTGGATGCAAATGGCTTGTGCATGGATGATGTGTAGATGGTACTTGGAATGTCTACTAGCTTGGATATGTGATTTAAAGGTGTTGCATATAGAGTGCGATCAGACGATCCTCATGATCATGTTGTTGTTTTTGAGTTCGATGATGGGGTGTTCCACTTGCCTTGATGATCAGTTGTGAAAAGGTGTTGCATGGTTAGTAAAAAGTAGAGATGTGATGATCTCATTGTTCATGATGGTGTGTTGCACTTACCTTGATGATCAGTTGTGAAAAGGTGTTGCATGGTCAGTACAAAATAGAGATGTGATGATCTCTTTGTTCATGATGCTGCTACAGGATTTAGAGTCAAGGATCCTTGTTGATTAGGTCTCCATGTAGAGGATTAGGTCCGTTGTTGATTGTATGATACATAGGGTTGGAGAGGATCTACAAGTGTCATAGGATCATTAAGTTGGTTATACAGGTGTTGGAGAATGTCTAACATGTTATGAAGCTGCATATTGATGGCAGAGTCATTGTAGAGCAAGTTGATGGCCCGGGTGTTAGTATATTTGTTGGTTGGTATCCAATTCAGCCTAGTTTGACTTGTGATTATGTTGATGATGTGGAAGTCAATTGGTCAAGAGTTGCAGAGGTGACAAGGTATTCCTAAGGTCTTTTTAATGATGATCAAGCTATGGAAAAATTTTAGAAAAATTATGGGTTGGCTTTGACTGAGTTTCTTCCATCCCTTGCCACATTTGCTTGGATTCATTCGTGTGGGTGTGGTTGAAGGGATCTAGTCACTGGGAGACATGCCTATGCATGCAACCAGTCAAGATCATCTAGTGTTGTGCATGCGACTGAGACTTAGAGCTAGAATTTCTTTGGATTCCTCACACATTTCAGTTAATTTTGGTATTGTGGCGATGTTCTTGATCGTAACTTTTCAGTATATGGTTGAAAAAGGTAAGGGAGCTTCTATAAGTTGGTTAAACTTAAAAATAATCACTAGTTAAGTGAAGTTAGTGGATTGATAAAGTCAAGAAGCCGAATCTGGATCAAATCAAGCATATGAACAGTGCTCCATCACTAGGTTGCAATTATTGATTTAATCACTCTAGATAATGTTAAATAGTAGAAGATGTTGAGTCTATTTGGTTGGTTGTCTTGAGAGTGTGAGAGTATGCCATTGTGAGGGCATTGGTAGTGAGTAGAGATTGTAGCAGCTTCTCACATAGTTTTGCAATGTTATATCAGAGAATTGTATGCAGAAATCAGACTCATAGAGTTGAGAAGAAGATTCAAAATTTATGTATTGTTTATGGCAAAGGATTGACAGCTTGTGGTGTGTTTGAGAGAAGAGTTTTTTGTGAGAAGAAGAGAAGAATTTCCCTTCCCTGGGTCAGATATTTTGATTCAAATTTTGTGTGCAAAATGATGGTGTTGTTGACTTGATCATGTTGAGTAGATTAAGAACCCAATTTGGAAATTGAAATGTGGTTCGAATGGAGGAATTAAAGGTGTGGAGGCTTCAAAGTAGATAGTGATTCGACAGATTCAGTAGAAGGAACAAATTTCTCCATACAATAGGAGTTGGATAGTCCAATGGGAGTTGGTCGAGGATCATTAGTCGTGGGAGCTTCAAGTGGACAGATTTTTGGAGATCTATGAGAGAAACAAATTTCTTGTCTGACCAGCATACTATGAAGGAAGTCGAGTCTTCCAGCTTATGGTTGTAAGCTAATCCATGTAAAATCTTTTTCATCAGATTAATAGAAGAATTGAGAAGCACAACAACAACATGGTGGTTTTCTCTCGAAAGGGTTTCCACCAGAAATACATGTTTCTTCATCTGTGATTATTTGTGTTGCTGCTTTCCATGGTTATTATGCTTTGAGTTTATTGTTTCTTTCATGTTTTGATAAGGTAATATTGTGAATGTTTATGCCTATTTTATATTGCATTAAAAATATTTAAAATTGATATAAAGGCCATCACTACAGATTCACCCCCCCTAGTAGTGATCTAGTTTCCAACATTTGAGGTGAAGTTGCTAGTGTTTTCAATAATCAGAGATTGTTGATGGTATTGGTAATCAAGGAGAAAAAAAAAATTTACTTTGAAAGTAGACAATGAATTCATGGCTCTAGTATGAAAATGGGTGAAATATGAACTAGTGAGTGTCAAGCAAGTTGTAGCTTGTGAACCAAGGGTTGTTTCTCCTTCAAATGGATGTTGGTAAATATATGAGGTTGTAGCTCCATTCAGTTGTAGTTGATAAATCAAGGAGTTGTAGCTTCCTATTGGTTGTAACCAGAGAATTGTAACAAGTTATAGCTTGCCTTGTGAAGCAATTAAAGAGCAGCTTTGAAAATTTTTATTTGTTCCTTGTGTATTCAATTGTGATTGTTGGTATTGTTTCTTGTCATTCTAATTTCAATTAATTGTTGAAGTACTTAGTGGTTTCCTAGTCTTCTAACACAAGAGAAAGAAATTTTTTAAAGTGCTAAAAAATCTACAATATTGATTCAACCCCCCCTACTATTGTCCTGGTTTCCAACAAGTTGCCCTTGGTACACACAGACACATGGTTTCCGAAAATTAATGTGATTGTGCGAGGTCTTTCCTTATTGTAACAATTGTCCTCAATGTTCATGCAATAAAGTAATAATTCACCTCTTAAGTCTAAATTCTGCAAAAGAATGACAATAGAACAAACTTGGCATTGGCTTACCAATCTAGACACATAGGCTTGTACATGTCAAATGATGCTATGAAAATATCCTTGTGGCATATTTTCAAAGGTGAAATTATATTGATAAGATGAGATGAAAGACCCACTCATGTGACAACATATCCAATGTATCAGCCTTGAGACCACATTATTAACCATGAAGATGTCAAAAATGTCTTCAATTGAAGCAAAAACAATAGGTATCCAAAGGGGTCTTCAACTGTAGTAACAATGTTAGTATGAAGATAAAAACATATGAAATTATAGAAGTAATGTTGACATATGGTTATATATTCAGTTGTCTCAGCAAGGTATTAGTCAGAGTTGAACTATTATGAACCAAGTTGTGATGAGTCCCAAGCTGAATCTGTAACAACAAAACTCAAAATAACAAATCAATAATTAGAAAAAATTATCACAATGTTGTTACAGATAAATAAGAATTGTTGACTGCTAGCATGTTGGTTTTAAGTCATCACAATCATCCAATAGAGGCCCAAAGGGGTTTTCACCATTGAAAATTTATTATTTATTTATTTTTCTCTTTTATTTATCTCTCTCTCTCTCTCTCTCTCTCTCTCTCTCTCTCTCTCTTTTCCTCTATTTTTTTTAAATGGCTACCAGCATAGGAAAACCTCCTCTGCCCCAACAACTTCAAGGTTTGAACTTGCAATTAAGGAAATGAATCCTTAGAGGTAGGTTTTTATACAACCTGAGACGATGTCCATTAGCAAGAAATGATATATGAGAATTTTCAATAGTTGTCAAATTTACAGTCCCATTGTCAAAGATTGCTTCATTACAATTTACAGTCCCATTGTCAAACATTGCTTCATTAGGGGATTTTTGAGGTCTAAAATGGGCCTCCTAAGAAAAATGTTCAACCAAAATAAACTTTATAAGAGCCAATAGGACTCAAGATGGTGATGTCAACCATGGGGAATGATTCACCATTTTTGGAGTTAAAAAATGAAAATATTAAAAAATAATAAAACTATTTATAAGTAGAGCTTCGGCATAAATCACATATAGAGAGACCTTTGTCGATGCATTTCGAACCAACAAGTGTGGTTCATCGTCAGGACAAGTTGAAGAAACAGATCTAGCTGAGCATGTTAAATAGTCTGAGCAGAGACTCCAACGGCTAATTCTAACCTTAGGACCCAGGTCAAATTCTTATTTAATTATTTTAATATTATTATAATTTTTAATTTTATTATTCCTATAATTTAAGGAAATAAGTTTCCATAAATTATAGGAATAATAAAATTAAAAATTATAATAATATTAAAATAATTAAATAAGAATTTGACCTGGGTCCTAAGGTCAGAATTAGTCGTTGGTCATTTTAGCCGTTGGAGTCTTTGCTCAAACTATTTAACATGCTCAGCTAGATCTATTTCTTCAACTTGTCCTAACGATGAACCACACTTGTTGGTTCGAAACGCGTCGACAAAGGTCTCTTTATATGTGATTTATGCCGAAGCTCTACTTATAACTATTATGGATGCCAGAAGCCTCAATTCAAAAATAAAACTATTTTTTCAACTTGTGTTTTAAACTTATCTCCCTAAGGTTTTACTCAAATTTTGAGCGGGAGTACTCGTTAGATGCAAAATTTAATTCATAATCCAAGGAATACCCATGTTGCATACTTTTGATGGACCTTGCTACATGAAAAATAAGAAATACATGAAAAAACGTGATTGCAATCATGTTTTTCATGTATTTCTCATTTTTCGTGTAGCAAGGTCCATTGAAAGTATGAAGCATGGGTACTCCTTGGATGAGGAACCAAATTTTGCATCCAATGAGTGTTTTCACTCGAAATTTGAGTAAACTCATAAGGACATAAGTTGAAAATACGAGTTGAAAAAAATAGTTTTTTATTTTTTCCCTCAGAAATTTGATAATGTAATCTAATCTCATTTTATTATTTCCACTATTATTTGATAATTTCTTTAGGAGACCCATTTTAGACCTCAAAATTCCCCTACCGCTACCTCAGAAGGACCTAACCATCTGGTGCATAGATTTCCTTTAAAATCCTTAAATCTAGAATCATAAAGTAATCCCTAGTCACCCTTCTAAAACAACTTCTTAATAAACTTATCATGCCATTTTGTACGTTGTTGTTGAATGATATATGTTCATTGCATAGCTTCAAAGTGATTTTAATCCAACTCATTTAGTTGTTTCAACCTATATTCTTAAGTTGCAGTCAGATTAAATCCACTTCCAAGGCAATCCTTAAGGTTTTAATCCCAAATTCAATGGGGAAGATGGAATTCTTACCAAAAACTAGTTCATAAGGGGAAAAACTTGTAGTATTTATCCAATTTGTCCTATAATCCCACAATCATTCAGGTATTTTCTCCACCCAATCTATTCTATGTCCTACCACGAACTTTGAAAGAATAGATTCAAGTACTTTATTCATACTTTCCACGTTCACGTTTTCCTTAGGATGATAAGATGAGGTAATTCTATGATGAAATCCATATTTCTTGACAAGAATTTGTATTAGTCGAGAGGTGAACTATGCTCCTTTATTTGTTACTATTTCCCTTGGCACTCCATACCGAGCACAAAATTCTTCAAACAAAAAGTCTGAAAAGCGCAATCAATTGCTTTAGTAAGTGCTCTGGCCTCCACCCATTTGGTAACATAGTCTGTGAAAACTAGAATATAAACCTTCTACTAAGATGGAGAATTAATTTTTCCCAAAAAGTCTAATTCCCATATCTCAAAATGTTTCTCCACTAGTTGAGGTTATAATGAAATCTCATCTAATTGGGTAGATTGACCCATTCTTTGAGAGTTGTCATAACCTTAAACATACCTCTCTTCATCTCAAAATATAGTAAGCCAAAAGTAGCCCATTTGTAACACCTTATGGCTAGTCTTCTTGTATGCAAAATTCCTCCCACAAGGTCCATCATGACAGGCCTTGAGGATTTCATGGATCTCATCCTCCCTCACACATATTCTAAACTACTGATAAAAACCAGTGTGAAAAATGCATCCATCCACCCAAGAATATCAGGCACATTGTTGTATAATATTTCTCTTTTCTTTAGGAGACAGGTGATGGGGAAACTTTCCTACAACAAGGTAATTAGCAATATCTGCATACCAGGGAGAATAAGTGGATATTGCAAATAGATACTCATCTAGAAAAGAATCTTCAATGAGAAGATTATCAGGAACATGAGTTAACCTAGAAAGAAAATCTGCAACAACATTGTCTTTTCTATATTTATCTATAATACTAATATCAAATTCTTGGAGTAAAAACAACCATCTAGTAACCCTAGCATTTTTAATAGGTTTTTTCATTAAAAATATGATAGCAGAATGATCTGTAGGCACAAAAGTTTGATAACTAGTGATATAGTGCCTAAATGTATTAATAGCATGAATAACAATAAGAAATTCCTTCTTTGTAACTATATAATTTACCTTTGTAGGAGCCAAATTATTGTTGATATAGTAGATCGATTATGCCTTGTTTCTGTATTGTTGACCAAGCACAACTCCAATGGTTGTATCAGAAGCATCAATAGAATTGGAACGACAAATTCTAATATGTTCCTCTCAAAACATGAGTTGTTACATGTTTCTTTAATTCTGCAAAAGTGTTTTTACGCCTATCAGCTCACTCAAACTCCTTGTATTTTGTTAATAGGGAAAATAATGGTAATGCAATCTTTGCAAAATTTTCTATAAATCGTTTGTAATAACTTCTTTTTTTGTAATAACATCTTTTTTGTTTTATGAATGGGACTTTCAAACTTACCTCTAGCTTTGATGGATCCACTTGAATACCTGCAACAGAAAGATAATGTCCTAGAACAATACCCTCAATCATCATCATATGGGATTTTTCAGTCTTGAGATAGAGGTTGGTTTGAATGCAATGTTCAAGTAATTTTTCAATGTTGTTCAAGGCTTCATCAAATCCACTCCCATAAGGTGTAAAATCATCCATAAAAAATTTCTAAACAATCATTAACCATATTAGAAAAATTCCCAATACTTCTCATTGAAAGGTTGTAGGTGCAGTGCATAATCCAAAAGGTAGGACCCTATAAGCATAAGTACCCCGGGGGAAAGTAAAGGTAGTTTTATCCTGATCTTCAGAGGCAATTTGAATTTGATTATAACCACTAAATCCATCCACAAAAGAAAATAATTTGTTACCAGACAAAGTGTCTAGGACTTTATTAATAAAAGGTAATGGAAAGTCATCATTTTGAGTGGCTTTATTTAGCTCCCTGTAGTCTACATAAATTCTCCACTTCCCATTTTTCTTAGGAACAATAACTAGTGGAGATACCAACTGACTGTCAAAGATAGGATAAATGAAATTTGCATCCAAAAGTTTCTCAAGTTCTTCCTATAAAATTCCTTTTAAAGCAGGATTCATTCTATGTTGAGGTTGTCCGACAAGCCGGGATCCTTCCTTTAAATAAATATGATGAGTACATAACATAGGATGGATACCCTTCATGTCTTTATAAACCCATGCAAAAGCTTCTTATTCTTTATGAGTAACAACCTTAATCTTTCTCTTTGTTCAGCAAATAAATTAGGATTAATGTTAAGGGTTTTTCAGACTCAATTTCTATAGGTATGTTTTTAATACCAGAGGTAGTGGGTATGTCATGTGTAACAGGCTCATCAAAAAGTTCTTACTTGCCAAATTTGTCTATTGCAATATAAATCAATCGGGATGTACAAGATGTAACAGCAGAAGGATCACTAATAAAAATCTAATAACATTGTATTAAGTTTCACTTTTAACATATAAGGATTTACTTATATAAGTATTAGACAAGCATCAATTTCTTCCAACTCATTTTCTGATTCTAGAGGGTTTTTAGGTCCAAAAGTCGGCTTGGAAGGAGGATAAAGGACAAGGTCCTTTGTAATATGTCCATCCAAGATAGTCATACACCCATAACTACATCCAATATAAGCATCAAAGGTAGCTAACCATTGTATTCCTAAATCAAAGGATTTCCACCTAAGCATGTTTTGGATTGAAGCTCCATGAAGTCTATTGGGTACTGCCAAGAATCAACCGAGATGATAATATCTTCTAACATACCCTCAAGTTGGAATTTATACTTATATGCTAACTCTAGAATAGTAGGATTCAAGATTAAATTAATAAGCCCAAGTAGTTTTAATGCTTCCTTAGTTCTTATATTGATGGCAACCCCTAAATCAATCAAATTATTAGGAAGATCCATTCCACCAATATGAACAGTCACAGTGGGATTCTTGGGGTCCTCATACTTAGCAGGCACATCATTTCCTAATATCAAATCAGATATTTTTCCAATGACATGCACTGTAGGAGGGTCCGAAGGTTTTCTACATGATTTTTTGACACACTGTTGCTTAACTATTTTAGCAAAATTAGGAAAATCCCAAATTGCTTGAAGCAAAGGAATCCGAACATGCATATTCCTTAGTTCTTTTAGGAAGTCGGATTCATCTTGGGAAACATTTTAGCTTCAATCAGTCTTTTAGGATAAGGATGGCATAAATAAGTCTCACTTTTATTATTTGTTACAAGTTTCATAGTTGGGGAAGCATCTACTGTTACAGTGGCATTGGTTGTTATAGGAACACTAACTGTAGTATCGGTTGTTACATCCTTGTAAACTTTTTCAACACTAAAAGTATCACATGTTGTTTCATCCTATTGCTTTCCCACATAACCTTGAATCACATCTCCTCCTCCTAATAAATATTTTTCCTCGTTTTCTATTATAACCAAGGGAGGAGTTGGGATTACTATCCTACCTAAGAGAAGTTGAATGTCATTACATTATACCGGTGAAATGTAGTAAGCATGAACATTTGAGGATTCTATATGTTGTACTGCCTTATTATTAGGATTAGGATTGGGTTGCGCAAGAAGCTGAGGGTGTAGTAAAGGATCACTCATAGGAACATTCGAAGGGAGATGTAACTATTGTTGCATCAAGAATTTCACATGCATCTCATTTGGGAGAGCATGTCCTCACCAAGGTTGAGGTCATCAAGAAACAAGCCACTAGGGCCAAGGTATAAGATATTAAACCAGAGAAGGATTAAGGGGTTGCCATGAAACTGCTAGGGTGGTTGTTAAACATTATATACATTTATACCAAGGATTGAAAGGAGAGAAAGGGTCTTGCATCATCCCTGGTGGCCTAGGTTTCCATGGCTTTTTAAATCCAACAAAGTTTCTTCAACATCTTCTCTGCTTTCTTATAAATTGAATTGAGTTTAGGTGATGAAGGGCAATGATCAATGGAATAATATCTTCACATATGGTCCAATTATTGAGTGGGAACTCTCTCAAGGGGTGCTTCTTTCGACACTGGGAAAAGAAAATGTCTAATGATTTCTTATCCTATCTCTATTTTTGCTTTGCATGTAATACATCAAGCTGAGAAGACATTGAACTCATGATGTCAATTTTGAAGTTCTCCAATAAATTCCTAATTTCTTTTTGAGTTGTTCTAGTATTTGTTGACATCAAAAACATGGTAGAGGCATCATGTTTCATGGTCTAATTTCTAGTAGATCCCCTGGAGCTCCTTTGATAATTTTGAACTATGTCACCATAGGACTCCTTAGATATATCTTCTTTCCCCAAAAGATTTAGCATATTAAGGTGTTCATCCCTCATTCCCTTAATCAATATTGTCCTGACTATCTCTTTATCCAAATTATTGTGATGAGACCTTTCCAAATTATACTAAAGGTGTTCAACATATTCCTTCAAGTTCTCATCTAGTTTTTGGGTAATTCCAAATATCTCATCCTTCAAATCCCTAGAGTGACACTAATCCTGGTATTTTTCTAGAAAAAAATTCTTCATTGCATCCCAGGTACCATTAGACTCTCCATTAAGCCCCATAAACCACGTCAATGTTCCCCCTTTAATGTAGTTGGAAACATCTTCAATTTTTGTTCCTTATGGTGTAGTCATAACTTCTACAAAGGACATCAAACTCAAAGAGGAATGTGTCAGGGTATTTTGAGACCATACCTTGAAAAATAGGGACTGTAGATAAAGGCATGTTTTTCATCAAAGCCTACCCTTGAATATTCCCAATGGGAAAAAAAAAGTAGTAACTGAACTTCCTGCCATGTGATTTTGTTGAAAATTTAGAACAGTTTTTATAGATGGTTTTCTTGATGAAGGATATTATCCTTCCTTCAGTGATGGAAGTTGCTCAGGTTGTTCAACCTACTCAGGTTATTTAGATAGTTATGATGTTCCTAATAAATCCTCATTATTCAATGTCTCAGCAAGTTGTTTCACTGCACTACCAAATTCTAGAGTATGAAGACCAAACAATTTTTCTTCTGGAGTCAATCCATGATCAATTAAGTATGTATCCCCATAGCCTTCCTTCAGAATTTGATCCTCACCTCTTGTTGTTATAGAAGGACTAGAAATCTTAGGGTTTGTTTCTAAGGCTTCCTCAAACTCTATCTCCTTGCCTAGTAAAAATGTATCAAGAGATACTGGATTCTGTGGGGAAATATTAATAGGTTCTTTCCTTTTTATCACCTTCCCCCGAGTGGAGTATTCTTGTTCAAACTTCGAAATGATTTCTTGTATGTAAGTTGTCCTTCCCAAATCTCGATTCGTTTTCTTCCTTCCGCGCCCTCTTCCACCTACACAGTTAGTTTGTTTGGGGAACTGTTTTTTTCTTCTTCACTATTCAAGCAATGCAATCCTATGCGCCCTAATCTAGATGAGGTCGAGCCCCTTTCATATTCTCATGTGATCTTAAAATAAGAATACATTTTGGTAATTCATACAACAATTTCCATGGTAAAGGTAAAGTTGTAACAACTTCCTTTAATTACAATGATCTTTGCAGAAAATTTCAACTACTCGAGTTGTATGCTCCATGAATATCTCTTGGTGGTTGAGCTAACTTTGACTTTATGTCCTTCTAGATTTAGTCCATGTGACTAATTACGAAAGAAAAACATGCCCAAGTTAAATTGTTTGTCTATCAACAACATTTCTCAGAATCTAATTTTCCCAAATTGATAAAGGAAGCTAAAAGTGCAATCTTGTAATAGCAACTTCAATAGGCCACTTAAACTTGAAACATCCCATATGTTAGTTTTATAATTAAAATCACCTAAGATAGTAGTTCATAGTCCAAATTATAAGAAAGATTATACTAAGAAGGCGATATATAGAAAAAAACATACTTAGGTGAATAATGGTTGCTACAGTGATAAATTGTGGTCTTGTTGGTTAATAAGGGAGAAAAAGGAATAGAAAAGTGAATAACAATTCCATGGCTTGACATAAGTCAGAACTTTTGGCTTCAATTTTAAAACTTGAAATATCTCCAATGTCTCATGACATTTTGAGTGGCAGAAAATTTAGCAGCACAAATAAGCTCAAGCCTTCATTTATTATTACATTGTGAACATACAAAGTGAAAAACACAACTATGACTCCTCATGACTCCTCTCAAATTTAAGTCAAAGATCAAAAAATAATGAGGGTTACAATTTAAATGGATTAAAAACTATAATTTTAACCCTATAACATTCCTAAATGTACCCTACAAAATTTATATTCCAAAATTGACCTGAAATGTGGAAATAAGCACATGCATTACTCAAAACAAAATAATAACAAAAGCTAACACTTTTTGACCATCAATACTTAAGCAACCTTTAAATTTTTTTAAGTTCACATTTTACAATGATATTATAGATATTTTATTAGGTTGCTATATCATTAAATTTATTAAAAGTTAAAATTATATTTAAATTATTAAAATTTATATTTAAAATTATATATATATATATATATAATTTTCCTTTATGTATAAAGAGCACACACTTCTTAGTCTCGTGTGTATTAAAATATTTTATTAAGTGCTATGCCATTAAAGTTATAAAATTAAAAGATTTATATTTAAGTGATATATATATATAATTTTTCCCATTTTATGTATAAAGATGCACACACCCTCTTAGTCTCGTGTGTATTACTTTTTTATTTTTCTTATGATTTATTAAATAGAATATAAGATTAACCACAAGATGTAATAGTTATTAGTGGTTAATGGCTTCATAAGAATAAATCGAAATGGATGACAACATCTCCTTGAACATTATGCTTTGATGAAAAGGCTTGAAGCACGTGAATTATCTCTTGCGCTATTCTAATTATGGATACTATTGAAATTTATAATATGTTGTTTAAAAATATAATAATTTTTTTAAACAAAAATACATATATTAAGTCATATGAAATTAATTACCTTAGTTGTAATATGAAATTAGTTCCGGTAATTCAAATATAAATCAAATATAAATGGTAGAAAATATGATTTGAATGTTATTTATATAGTAAGTAAAGAAATAATATGTGGTTATTTTTGAAATTATATTAAATAAATAAATAAAGGTTTGAAAATGTTAATAAAATGTAGGGGATCATTCTAGGGATCATTCTCAAAAATAAGAAATTAATTTTATTTGGAAGTTAATCAAAGCCACAAATAATCAAGCAAAAGATTTATTTTTAATCTGAGAACTCTGTATTCTAAAACAAAATGAAATAAGGAAGCTTATGATGGTTGATTGAGGACTCATTCATAATTATTCAACACATGCATTACCTCTTATAACTTTATGGCCCCAAATTAAAAAGGATAATCACTTAGAGTTGAAACGTTAGCAAAAAAAAATTGAATATATTAATTCTTATCCAGTTATGAGACACAACAACATTCCAACATAATAAAGAGCCAATAAAACATCCAATCTTCAACTAAGATGGCTAAGAATAAATTGGGGGGTAGGATCAGAGGCGAAGGCGGGGCGGGGGATTTTATATTGTCAACTCTATTGATATATAAGCCATTTAGAGCACCAATTGTAAGAACCACAAATGCAAATAACAATTGGTAAGTTAAAACGACAAAGAATACTTGGACGTTAAAGAACCTCTTCTTTCATTCCTTTGCACAGTGGTTCCCAATATTTAATTGAATACATTATATGGAAGACTTGATGGCTATATGTGTGGTTTATCTCTTTGAGCCCTCTAGAATAAAATTTATTAAGAGTCCAAATGACCCCCAACAATTGCTCAATTCACCCTCAACCTTAAAATAGGACTTTGGGTGCTAGAATATTTGTGCATCTACAGGTCAAAGAAACGACATTCTAATTTATTGGTATATGTGACATAGTATTTGACACCCTTGCAAGGGTTTGGCTAGAAACTAATTTCAAAAAGGCAAGCATGAGAACTAGAACAAGGAAAATCCACATCCACATGGCCAGTTAATGCAATGAACTAATTATGAAAATTATAAGTTGTGCAAAGGTATCAACCAGTATGAAAGACACATAAATGAAGCCTAGGACTTTCTTACTATATGTATAGAAGTGGCAATGTTGTAGTAAGGAATGGGAAAGGAGGACAAAAACAGAGTCAAGAGAAATACATAGGAAAATAACAAGTTTCAATATTTGGGTGGAATTAGCCAAATTCCATCAAAGAAAAATTGATATTAACATTAGAAACAACACTGAGGATTCAAGAAGTGAATGAAAAAATGAACATGCTACAAGAACCAATACCATAGTTGGACATGGAAGAAAGAGTAGTGCTTAGGTCTCTCCTCTACTATGAGATGGATCTTTTGGCATCAAAATTAATATCAAGGAAGAGGTAGTGTGGTAACCAATACAAGCAAATAAGGCAACCTGAGCTACCCAGTATTCTAAGGCTGATAGAAAAATGAAGACCTTATACAAGCAAGTACCCAAATTTTTTGAATTTTCATGCTTTTCAAAGTAATCTTTTTGTGGATCTCTAGGGGGGCTTAGCGGAAAGAACCCTTATCGACATAGCCCTAATTTTTTGTCTTTCTTCCTATCCCTCTAGTTCGTAGACATCGTCCTTGTTATTTCCACTTTCATGACTGCCACGAATGTTGATTCTCGGTGTGGCTCTTATGGCTCGGGTTTTTTGGGGTTTTGTGGTTGCACTGCCTTCTACGGGCTGAACTGTAGCCTTCGCTTCTTCTCCTTCATTGGTTAGTGTCTCCTCCTGTGGCATTCATTTTGTCGCACAATTAGTTTTTAGAAGGGAGTTAAGGAAGTGGGGTTGTGGTGACTCCTTTGCCACTTCGGTTTGTGCCTCTCTTTTCTCCAATGGTTTTCATGGCTTTCAAGAGTTGAGGGAGTGAGGAGGTCGAGGCAACTCCATTGCTAATTTTTTTTTCATTTCTTGCCTCACTTTTTTCATTTATAGATTTTCGTTGTAGCCATTAACGTTGTCAACCGCTTGGATTGTTTTCGCGAGTGTTGTGGTATCTTTGGGGCTTTCTGGGTTGGTTATGCCCAGGTTTTTGGTGCTCCTGTATCATCATATTTTTTCCATTGTTGCCCCTTTGGAGTAAGTTGTGGAGGGATCCTTTGAAGAAGATATCTCCTCTCTTCATCATCATTCTTTTCTTGCAGTGATTTATTCCATTTGCTTGGCAACCGCCACATTATTTTTAAAGGAACTTTGGCCCTACATCTTTTCATTGCCCTCTTAGGGTTCTTCGGGCTACCTTAGCAACATGTGCCTAGGGATTTTGGCATTTGGTTGGTGTTTTAGCCTTGGCTAGGTTGGTCATCAGAAGGCTAGTGCTTCCTTTGGGGTTTTTTTTAGCCTTATGATTTCTTTTGGAGTTTTTTTGCTCCATTTTTTGCCTTTCTATGCCATTTTATCTGCTCCCTACTAGGTTTTTGCGGGACTGTGTGCCTAAATATTTATTTCGTCAAGCCTGTGTGCCTACATTTTTTGATAGTTTTAGCTCTGTGGTCTAGGGATTTTTTTTTACCCTAGGGTCTCTTTCCCTGAATCCTATTTGATAGATGATTTTCTCCTTGTAACATTTTTGTTCTCACTCATATTTGCATACACACATGTTGTGTCTACACAATGCAATTTTAATTCCTTGTTATCATAATAAAATTACGGTTTTTTTCTCATATATATATATATATATATAATATATAAAATAAAATATATAATACAAAAATATATAAACAATAAAATATAATAATATATCATGGATCAATATTGTGTTCCATGTTATAGAATAATTAGTAGTGGATTTAGGAAATTAAGGGTAGGGAAAAGGAAAGACAATAAGAATTGTCTTTTGGGAAGCAATTCAATATCTTTGATAGTTGAACCCTTTAAATTTTGTATTATTCGATTAGATGGTTTAGTTCAATGATATTTTAATACAAGCATATACATTTGTATTTTAAATAAAAATGTTAATAAAGGACATGATCATAAATTGTATTATTATTTCTCAACAACTTAAACCAAAAGAAAGTGTGTTTAACATAAATTTAAAATTTAAAGTTAATTACAAAATAGATATTTGTGAAAGAAATTCCCAATTCATGGTACTTTATCATATTGAAAATTCAATACACCACACTCAATGCAAAAGTTAATTAAGTTTGAGCAACACCAGAGTTACATGATTTTATAACTATTTTTTGAACTTCTTAACCTTTATCACTGGTGTAATATCTAACAATGATCATGACCCTACAACAACAAAGTCCAAACTATATATATTGCAAAGGTATTTTTTAAGACATAGTTTTGGATATGATTGATATTAATAAAAAATATTTGTTGGAGATCACTAAAACCATAACTTCCCTTTTAAGATGTTATTTGGTGTAGATATGTTGAACAATTACACCCATCAATAGACATCACTCCCACTAAAGAATCCTCATTTAGGACATGAATGTGTGACAACATATAGGGAAGATGTAGGTATGGAGATGCCAATAGATAATGAATGATCCCTAAATAATAATAATAAACATTGAAGGAAATTCCATGTTAGAACCATCTATAATCCAGCCTAGCACTATTAGAAATGAGGTTTTTTAACCACCATAAGGACTCAATCAACCATTATTCCCCAAGAAACATTTTTGGGAGAGTTGGATTCTTCCAAATGAAGTGTTTAACTACGATTGTTTTCCTCAAATCTTCCACACATTCCAAAATATGTTCTAAGAGTATCAAGATCCTATTTGAGTTCTCACTCACCAAACAAAAAAGTTTAACACCATTTTGGTATCATAGATCGGCTCCCAAGACAGAAATCTACATATGCTCACCATTTAGTATGGTGCTTTCATTAGCTGAAAAATAGTTACTATCCCCCTTCACAAAGATAGTAATTGGAGTGTCCAAACTTAATGTCCCCACCTCAGAGGATCTCAAAGGATTTGGAACTTCATTATCATTTTTAGAAGTTGAGATCCTCTAGAAAAACCATTAGCTTCTACTGCAAATCCTAAACACCTTCTCCCTCATCCTCTTCCTCCATCAAAAGAATTCCAATGTGGGGTTACATATATTTATGATCTATCAAACAAAGCATATATTTTCGTTATATTTTTCAATACAAACATTTTCACTTTGCTTTCCAAAAACAAGAATGTATTGACTATTAACTATTAGCTAAAAACCTCTTATTCAACAAAACAATTCTATCACCACTATATTTTTGTACAATAATTACCTTTTTACATTATTTTCACAACTTAAAATTGTCTAGTTTATTATATTTTTGCTAAACAAATATCAAAGGAGAGTGCAATTCTCATTAACAAGGGACTTTGATTACAACATGTTGATTTTGAATAGTATTTTAGACAAGAAATGAATTATAATGATCTATCCAAATGCTTATTTTGGAAATATAACTTCAAAATTCATGATCTGTAAACCTTCCCACAACTTATTTATTATTGGTTAAATGTTGTGAAATAGATAATGATAAAAAACATTTGTTAATGAAAACTTATCAATTTACATTTAATTAATCAAGAAACAACAACACAGCACTTATGTTTTTGTTGTCAATATGGCATCATTTATAATTCACATATTGCATCCAATCGAATTTAAACAAAAACACAAATAATATACCAGAAAAGTAATGTTTTTTAATCTATTTTTATTGAGCATTGGCATTTATCAATCCACATCTTACCAAATCCCCCTTATAATTTTGACAATATTGTGTTCAAATTAAATATAATTAACCAACTAATTTATTCATTGTACTTTTTATCTATCATCTTTGCTTATGTAAAATATATATATTCCATATCGATATAATAGTAAGTAATATATATATATATGAATTCTTAAAATCAATACTTTTTTTAAAATTAAAATGCTTCTATTACTTCATAAAACCAAAGTATATCATAGGCATCCAGTCGGCTAGAGGGAGGAAGAGTATCTTGACATCTGCCACCATATAGAAACTGGACCTAAAAACTAAGACAAGACATGCACTCCTTAATTCTAACATAGACAAGGAAAACATTTATAACAATGACAGACTATATGAAGAACCCGAGATAAAGCTTAGAGCCAAGGCTCTAGGCTTGACATTGCCACCACAAAAAGACCATAGGCAGTCTCAAATGCCACATCAAGAAAACCATCTATCCATGCATGATAAGAATTGAACACCATAAAAAGAAATGGACTTCCTTCATCTAGAGATTTGCACATGTCGCTAAGCTTCATCCTTTTATCACTTTGGAGACAAAAACATGCCTCCATTATTGAGACTTGATACCATAAACAAAAATTTGAGACCCATGGTTATACACCCTCTAAGTTGTCATTATCTATAAATAAGACTACCACCAATCTCATCAAAACCAACAAGAGAGAACTAGGAATGACCCACCACCTTTTACCCATGCTAGTCATTCTTTGAGGAAGAGATGTTGACCAAAAATTGTGCATTAGAACTTGAGGGGTCGAATTGTTCCCCCCCATCATAATTTTAGGGTATGTGGTCTTCCAGAGGCATCAAGTGATTCTTTATATTGTCCACACAGAACCTTAGGTTCCTTGGCATTCTTTTTACGTCTTCAATAAAGGCAAAGATGTTATATTTTTCTGCATGTTTGTCTCTTAAAACCAACCCCAAAAGAATTTTCATTTTCTAGTGGAGCGTCACTGAATTCGAGTATTGCTTGCACCTTCCCCTTGTATTTCCAGGGTCTCGAACCCAGCTTAACATGTCTTCCAATAATTATGATTTAGAGAGAGACTGTCTCTCTTCACCTACTTTAACCTCTAACTCATGAATCTCTTAGCGCATCTAAGAAGG
>APFE030829579.1:54132-80473 GCA_000404065.3 Pinus taeda | reverse complement strand
GTAGGAGGAAATTTTGCCTGTTTCCTCAATGTAGCTATATCATCCTCCTTTTTCTTCATAAGGGCTCTAACACCCTTTGGATCTTTGGGGTCATGTCCCAAATCAATAATTATATCCTCCAAAGTCTTTATTCTGTTATCTTTGGCGGAGGAGGACAACCTTTCCAAATCAAGCTGTCTGTTTGTGTTTTCCAGGGATTCCTTTAGCTGATGGGCCAGCATTGCCCTGTCAGCAAGTGTTGCATACACCATATCCCCAGTTTGCTTGTGTAGCTCAATTTGATCCATGGGGTGTATGTCTTTGGCAAAGACCTCTAGATTAGTCTTGTAATAATCTGCTGTGGTCTTTGGGTGTGGAACCTTGGGCTTTAGATGAGTTAAGATCATCTTTTCTTCCTTGAGATCAAAGGCAGCCATTAATCTTTGCTTTTTGGCTGTGGTTGTGTTCAGGAATTTCTCATAGAGCTGCACTCTTAGCAACTCATTTTATGCCTTGATCTCCTTGAAGCCCTCTTTAACTGTGGCTGGCTTTTTTCCCTGCTGCCTGGAGGAGGACACCTCCACGGTATGTTGTTGAGCCTGTTCTAGCTGAAATGAGTTAGTGGCAGTCTATTGGCTCATCTTTCTTTCCTTGCTTTGGCTTTCTGCCAGCTCTTCACTTATGTCTCCTTCAGCTTCAGGGTCTACCCTCGGCCTGTTGGCCTCTGGTTGCTTTGATGACCCTGTGAGAGGTGTGATTTCTTCTCTGTCTCTCTTCTTCCCTCTCTCATCATTTAGAGGGGTCTGCAAAACTGGGTTTTGAGTTTGTTCAGTTTGCTGGGGAGAGGCCTGTCCTGATTGTTGGTCTTTTGAAGTACTAGGCTGCCCTGTTTCTATCCCCTGTTGTTCATCCATCTTCTCCTTTCCTTTTGTGGTCGTTGTTGTTGCTGGAGCCTACTGGATGTCCTGTGTTGTTGGGGCAGTAGAGGTACCTTCTCCTACTTGGACTGGTTGCTTGAAGACCTGTTGACAAGAGTCCAAATCAAGAGTTTTTTCCAAATCCTTTACATTTTGCTCCATTATTTCTTCCTGAGTCAATTCCTCTACTATTGATTCAGGCACCCATTCATCTTGATTAGCAAAATGTTGTACTTGAGGGAGTGGGGCATGTTTATAGGCTAGCAGCCTATATTTAACCCTCCTTGCACTGATGAAACCTTCAGGGTCATAAGGGACCCACCAGAAACTTCTCTTAAGTTTGAGCTGTTGTCCTAGTATTTTGTCAGCTTCTTGCCAACCATCTTTTTTGTTCATTGTAAATGGGCCTAAGTGATCCCTGAACTTCAGGTTTGACTTCTTCTTGGCACTGTGAAAGTGTGTTAGGTCAGAGTTTATAAGCTGTCTATAATACTCCAGGGCAAATAGCCTCATAGGGACATACTTTGGGAGCCTGTAGGGACAGAGCTCACAGCCATAGATTCTGATGACAGTGTGGTTTTAGTACAAATACCAATCACCAATCTTGTAGCTTCTGGATAGCTGCAAGATCTTCTGCATATCCTTGGACAATATGATAGGAGGTGTCCTCTTCAAGAGGCATGTAACTGGATACACAAACTGATCAATGAATTCACAGTAAGAGTAAGGGGAATTCTGTACTTGATGGAAGACTGAAGACCAGAAGATCACAGACCTTCTCTCACCCTGTGAGTCTAGCTTCTTGATTGAGCACTGGAAGCTATCTTTCTGGTAGTACAAGAATAAGTGATAGATGTATGAGGAATATCTGAATATTGCCTCCCTGTCCAGCCTTGTTAATTGATCATGTATCTTATTGGCAATGTACTTGGCATAATTGTATTTCATAGCAAGGGGCTTCATCAGGCTGTATGCAGAGAGCATGACCAGCACAATTATATCAACATGTTTGTTTGTGGTGAACCCCAGCACAGAGCTCAGCATGTCTATCAGTAACTTGCCAACCTCATTGAAATCATCATAGGAGAAAGGAGGTGGCCCAGAGGGCTGGCATTCTGCCTTCATGAATTTCCTAGCTATGGCAGCAATGTCTGAATCAGAAAGTCTGGAGCCCTCATCCAGCAAATAATTCATGGAGAAAGGGTATAGCAACTGGGTCTGTTTGTAGTTGAGCATCTGGTTGATGGAGTCTGGAGTTATATAGAAGAGGATGCTCCCAGATGGAGACTTCACAGCCCTGAGTTTTTGGTCATAGTTCTCTGCACATAGGTGGATGATTTCAGGGAAAATGTTGACAGAAGGCAAAAAGTAGGTGGGTAGATTAGATTGCCAGACCCCATACAGGTCACTGCTGTCCAAGTGACTGTTTCTTAATTGGCAATATGTCTGCAAATGGTTTCTCTCTGCCACAAAGTCTGTGATGAGGGCATCATTGTCCACCAATGGTATAGCTTCTAGCTCTCTGTTGGGTGGATTTATAGGCAGAACATCCAGAGCAGCTGGAGTGGCCATTGTCTTGGTCTTGTTGGTGGTTTTACTGTGTTTCAAGCTTGGTGTGAGTTCTGAGGAATGACCTACTGCTCTCTGTTTGCAGTGCCTCGTTTTGGCAGTTCAAGGAGGCTGTCACCGTCTTAATCAATCTGTGGGGCACTCTGTTTTGAGGAAGCAAAGTGTTTTTGAGCTGGTTAGCTGGTTAATTGCAGAGGAGTGCTTTAGCAGAGGTGAGGGAAATGTCAATTCAGTTCTTCTAGCCTGTAGCTTGGCTTTTTAGCTGCCTTTTGTGAAAAATAGGTAGATTTCACCGCGGGTCACGGGTTTCCTTGGGACTTCTTTCGTGCAGGGGTTTCAAAGTTTTCTTAGGTAGATTTTAGGGGTGAATTCCAGCAATGTGGGTCCTTAAACTGAGTTGCTTAAGCAGGAAAACAGGATTTTATGGAGAACAGTGGACAAGAGGGTTCCTGCGGCAAAATACCTGGTTTTAATGGCATACGAGGCGTTTTCACCAGCCGAACTGGCTGAATTGCAGGTGGTTGGGTTGACAATGGAGGCGGCAACGACTTTGGTGGATTACTTTTGCTTTTCAACCATTGGAAGTTGAAATTCGCTTGCAGAGGAGATCCGGCGTTTGTAAAAGAATAATGCAAAATAATGGTTTTTTACGCCTTTTTATGCATTTTTGGCATATTGGCGCCTTTTTGTGATGACGTCATGCTGACGTCATCATGGGCCCAGGTACGGACAAGGTGACGTGGCAGGTGACGTGGGTGCCCAGGTGGCACCGACACGCTGGCAGGGTGGATAGGGCGACGTAGAGGGTAGGGGTGACGTGGAGGCATGGTGGCGGCAAAGTGGGGTGACGTCACGCTGACGGGGGCGTGACGTTAGCGTGGGGGGTAGGGCGGTAAGCGGTCTCCCCGGCAGGCCCTTAGGTGGTAAGTGGTTTGGAGGGGGGGGGCAGCGAACAACCCCAGCACCTGACGCGTGGCGGGGGTACGGTGGCAATACCGCCCATCCCCCGGTCGCAAAAGGCCGGGCAGCTTTATGGGAGGATCGACCGCCCACCGTAGGATTGGCGGGGCGGATGATTTGATGGTGGGTGGCGATCGTGATGTGCCGCCAGTTTAATAATGGGGGACCCGCAAAAAGGATTAAATTATGTTAAATGCACGGGCCGCGGGGTGGGTTTAAAACCTTAGTTTTATGGGTTTTGGGGGGTTCAAATGCGCTTATATTTAAAAGTTTTTTATTTCAAAAAAAAATTATAATAAAGGGTTTAGGGCGGGGGAAAGAGGGAAAAGGGTAAATGAGGGCGGGGAAAGTGATTTTCGCCCTTTAACCATAGTTTTTCTCAAACCCATAGTTTTTTAGGAGGTTTTAGGGCTAATGCTAACCCTTGAGGGGTTAATATTTCCCAAGGAAGGGATATGGCTATAGCACTTGGGGGAGGGGGAAGTTAGGGAGCTAGATCATAGGTTAGTAATTAGTATGGTTTGTGAGGTGAATAAACGGGTGAAACCAAGTTAAAAATGAAACTTGACTTAGGATATTGAGGATAGACGAAAATGATGAAAAAAGGATGTTTTTACACAAGAAATGTGGCTTCTCTTCATGCTTGAACTCCATGGTTTGACCAAGTGGCTTGTGATGTAATGGAGTGGAACTGGAGACCTGAGAAAATCTCAAGGCCCTTGGGGGTGTTAGTAAGAAATGACTTTTTGGGGGAAACTGGGGAAGTTAGACATGCTTCCAGTGCTTGTCCTCCATTCTTTTTCTTTGATGCCCACACCCTGAGTGGCATAAGTTTTTGCACTTAATTGGCCAATTGGTGCTGGCTCTCCATTTCTGCAACCTTGCACTACTTACCCATCCTAGTAATCCTAACATTTTTTCTTCATTAAAGTGGGTGCACTTGAACTAGCAGACCCTGATCTTCCGCTTTTCTTTTGACTGCCCTCCTATCTAATATCTACCCTTATTTCTTCCAAGGCCCCAGATTAAGCAGTTGGGCACCTTTATTTCTCTACCTAGCTAGTCATCTGTCAAGCTTAAGCTGTTTGGACAAACTTCTTTCTCTATTCTACAACAGAAAATTGAAACATGGCATGATCCAGATTAGACTGTTGGACCATCCATCAAAATTTAATAAACCTGAAGGTATGTACACACCTTGCCTTTCCTTGGAAATATGGGATCTTTGTGTGAGCAAAGAAGAGCATATTTGGCATTTGGATTTGCCAATCATGAAATATGAAACCTATTGGTATAGGTATCCAACAGTGGCTCCACATGGGGATGGTTTTTCTTCTTGAAAGACCAAGAACAGCAGGTCAACATGCCTTGGCCCCTTGGCTATTGCTTCAAAACTTGGAGCTTTTCATCTTTGAAACCTCAAAATTGTAGACTGTCACATTTATAAAACTTCGTTGAAGCACAGTCTTTTCCTGCCTCTGCAAGATCCTAAAAATTAAGTTATTCACATGTTTTTAAAGAAAGCACTATACAATTATGTACAAGGGTAGCCATGCTGCACTCATGGAAGGTATTCAAAGTAGTGTTTCAGCATCCTGCCATTGGCAGGACCTTCATCCAAATCAGTTTCATCAAGATTCTTAAGAAAGTAGGTGTTATTTCCTTGTACTGCTTGGATGAGAAATGGTCCCCTCCAAAGGGAGTCAAACTTTCCATGTTTTCCTTTATTTTCTCTTCTTGAATCCCACTTGAGTACTTTGTCACCCATGTTGAAGTCCTCAGCCTTGGTCCTTCTATCAAAAGCTTTCTTGAGCTTATCTTGTAAGATTTGAACTCTGTTATAAACTTGGTCTCTGGTTTGCTGTAAACATATAATTTGATTCACCCTCCTTTGCATATCATTGGGCTCAGCTTGACTTTCTTGAAGTAGTTTCATAACAGGGATCCCTAGTGATGAAGGAAATTTGGCTTCTAATCCATAGACTAACTCATATGGGCTGACCCCAATTGATCTCTTAGTTGTTAATCTATCTGCCCATAAGGCATTGACAAGTTTCTTATGCCAATTCTTTTTGTTCTCTTCCAACACCTTCTTTATCATGTTTACAAGGCTTTTATTTGATGATTCTGCAAGGCCATTTCCTTGGGGATAATATGCAGTAGAATGGCCCAAAGTAATGTGGAATTTGTGGCAGAAGCTGACCATCTTCTTAGATCTGAAAGCAGCATCATTGTCTGTTATTATCTTATCAGGACATCCAAATCTAGCGAGGATATTGGTCTCAAGAAACTGAATGATAGTGGAGTCATTTGCTTGTCTACATGGGATTGCCTCAATCCATTTAGTGAAGTAGTCTGTAGCTGTTAGAATCCATCTATGTTGGCCTGAAGATGAGGGATTAATTTCTCCAATGAAATCTAGACTCCATTGCTGAAATGGTCTCTCTGTTGCAATAGGCCTTAAAGGCAGTGGCAATAACTGTCTCTTTCCTTCAAACACTTGACATTTATGACATGAAGTGGTAAATTTCTTGACATCAGGGAAAACAGTGGGCCAATAGTAACCATCTCTCAGTATCTTATCCACAGTGGACTTCCAATACAAATGTCCACCACAATCTCCTGCATGAAATTCTTGCATGATCTTGTTAGCCTCATTTTCAATCAAACAGTTTAATAGGATACCCTCATGGTTTTTCCAAAGCAGATTTCCATCCATAACACAAAATTTTAAAGCTTTCATTTTTAAGAACCTACATTTGGTTCTGGACAACCCTGGGGGAGCACACAGGTTTCGTAACACATAACAGATATCAGAATACCAGGGGGATTGTTCAAAGGCTACATTGATCTTTGGAGTCGCCAGCTCCGGTTCACTGTCTAGTTGGTTGATGTCCAAGGCTTGGAAATTTGTTTCAGACATTAATTTGGCCAGACCCTGCCCTTTTATTAGTTTTGTAGGTTTTATTTCAATATCAAATTCTAGAATGTTTGCAATCCATTTTCCTCTTCTACCCTCTATGTTCTCTTGAGTAAGTATGTCTTTGACAATTGGGCTTGGTACATAGGCTATCACATGGGAATATAGGATGTAGATCCTAAAGTCCTTGATAGCTTTGACCAAAGCATATGCCCGCTTTTCCATGATCTGGTACTTAAGGGGTGCATCTCTAAGAGCTTTACTAAAGAAAGAAATGGGTTTCTCATTTCCTTGGTCATCTTTCTGTAGTAAAACAACAGCAATTGTGTGTTGGGAAGCAAAGGAAAATATGATGAATTCCCTATCAAATTGAGGGTTGGTTAAGACTGAGGGAAAACTTGATACCTTCAAAAGCTTGGTTTTCCTCTACTGTCTACTTTACTTTTGAATCCTTTTTAAGCATGTTATTGAGTGATCTGCTTAATTCAGCCAGGTTTGGGATAAATCTCCTTAGAAAGTTGATTTTACCTAGAAAGGCTTGTAATTCCTTTATATTTCTTGGATGAGGCATTTGTAGGATGGCCTGTATTCTGTCTAGGTCTATTCTGATGCCATTTTTGGAAATAATGTGACCCAGCAGTTTACCTTCCTCTAAACCAAACAAGGATTTTTTAGGATTTAAGGAAATTCCATATTTCCTACAAGTTGTAAATATCTGCCTTAGATGTTTCAAATGTTCATGGTCAGATTTGGAGAAAGGTGTAAGATCATCCAAATAGATGACCAGAAATTCATGAATCTCTTTAGCAAAAGCAATGTCCATTGCTCTTTGGAATGTAGCCCCTGCATTTTTCAACCCAAAAGGCATTTTGACATATTTAAAGGTTCCCCATGGGGTTGTAAATGCTGTTTTGTCTTGATCATCAAGATGAACTAAGATCTGGTTGAAGCCTTAGAATCCATCAAGTAAGGAAATCCTTGAGGCCCCCACTACCCTTTGCAAGATGTGATCCATCTTAGGTAAGGGGTAATTATCTTTCAAGGAAACTTGGTTCAGGTTTCTTAAGTCAACACAGAGCCTTATTTCACAAGTCTTATTTCTTGTGGGGACTAAGTTTGAGATCCAATCAGAGAATCTGATTGGTGCTATAATGCCTACTTTAAACATTTTTTTTACCTCTTGTTCCATTGCTAGGAGGAGCATAGGATTGATTCTCCTCAACTTCTGTTTAAAGGGCTTTTGATCTGGCTTAAGTGGGATAGTGTGTTGTATTACAGAGGTGTCATAGGATTTTAGATCCTCATAACTCCATGCAAAAACATCCTGAAACTCTTTAAAAAGGTGAATGTATTTAGGATTTTGGTCAGGAGGTAGTGCAGCAGACAGTTTTATGACTTTGGGTTGTCTAACAGTCCCAATGTTATATTCTTCTATGGCAGTGTTGAGGGGCTGCAATTTTGGTTTGCTGGGGACATCATTGGAGTAAAAAATGTCTTCTAAAGGAGCTAAGCCTGTTGGAAGAAAATTGTCCTTTAGTTGTATCACTTCAGTTTCATAATCAGCTACCTCCTCACATTTAATTTGTTGGATTTCTTGTATGTTGTGTTCGTTGAAGATTGTAGGATGTAGCATTTGATTAGCTGTTTTGTGTGATATTGCTTGGTTATTGTGTTTATCATGTATTTGTGATTGACTTGCTATCTCAAGTCTTTGTGATTAACTTGTTGTTTCAGTGTCAATGTTTAGACCTGAAAACTCTTCTTGCAAAGTCAAGAAATTGTTTAATTGTGTGTCATCATCAAAAACCTGCCAGTCCTTGACATTGTTTGGGACAGATGGTCTGTGTTTTATTTCGGCTGTGAAACAATGATGGGGTTCAAAAGGTAGCTTACAGGTACTTTCAAATGTGGCCAAACTATGAGCATGCAGATTCTAGGCTCTAGGAATTTTGGCAATCTGAAATTCAGTGAAGGATTTTAGTAACTCAGTAGCAGCAGATCTATAAGACCTCAGTCTTTTGTCATTGGTAACAAAATTTCCTTTCACTTGTTGGATAACTAGGTCTGAGTCTCCTAGGATTAACACTTTTATGGCTTGTATGGATTGTACTAACTTGAGGCCTAGTAGGAGAGCTTCGTACTCCGCCATGTTGTTAGTGCACCTGAAGTTTAGTCTATAGGCTCGGCCTTCTGCATGGCTATTTTGTTTATTATGTATCCAAACTCCAGCTCCTGCCCCTAATTTGTTGATTGATCAATCAAATTCTAGGAACCATAAGATCTCTGGTTCTAGGGGAAGCTGAATAATATCTTTGTGGTCTGGACTTGTGAGTTGAAGTTTAGGTTCTTCATCTAGTTTGACTTTTAGAACAGTCTTCTCATTTGATGGGATCAACTTTGTTTCTAGAGCAGCAGTTTGTTCAATAAAGTCCTGATCTTGTTTGAGTGTCTTGGTTTCATCATCGTTTGATTTTTTCTCTTGAACACTTATATCTTTTGACTCAACCCATGTTTCTATGTCAGCAATTCCCTCATTGATATGCTGATCTGTTTTGATTGTCTGGATTTCTTCATTATTTGTGTGATCTGTATTGTCATTGAAAAGTATATATGAGTCTATGTCAGAATGGACAACATATATGGGGAAGTTTTGAGGCTTTTCTTCAGTGCTGACCATGTATTTCATGAGTGACTCTCTATATAGTCTCTTGGGTTGGCCAAAGACTTTGATTGTGGCATATGACATGTCTAACTGAAGGGACCCTTGAAGTTTAGCCCCCCATGATCTTGACAATAACATTCCATATTTGGGTGGGATATCAGCAACAACAACATCCATTAAGATTGTTTTATTTGGGTATTGGACTAGGGATACACACAAGTCTTTTATCAAGCCTAGACATTTAACTTGGATGGAATCAAATGAAAATAGGTCTTTATATGGCCTAGTAATATCTAGATTCAGCCTTTCCATGACTGCTTTTGGCATCAGGTTATGAGAAGCGCCTGAGTCAAACATTGCATTGTGTAGTATCTTATCATGGATATGCAAGCTGACATAAAAAGGTAATATCCCTGTGCCCGCTGTTTTTCCATCCACCTCTGGACCAAACAACAATTCTGGGGTGTCATCCAAGACATTGACATTGTCTTTGTCTCGAGTGAGTTGGAGGGACTTCTTAATATGTTGTTTGTAGATGTCATGTTTGGCTAGTTCTGTAAGAGGAATGGCTATTTTTAGTTTGCCAACTTCAGCTTCCAAATCAAAAGGTTTTTCAATCTAAACCCTAGTGTTGTGGGTGACCATCTTTTCTTTGTTCAGTAAGGTTTCTTCTTGATCCTTGTACTGATTTTGGGGCTTGTGTTTTTCACTCACCTCTTGAGGCTTTTTACTTGGATTGGGCTATACAGATGATGCAACTAGTGGCTTCTGTGTTGAGGGAAGTTGTTCAGTAACTTCTTCAATGGTTACTTCCTTTGTGAGTGAATCACTTGTGTGCATTGGTTCTGTTGGAGAGGTAAATCCCCTCTACGGATAGAGGCGATCCCTACTAGCCCAACAGGGGTCTAGAAACAATCAAACAATGCTATACTACAGGTTCCTAGTTGTAATTAACAAGTGGGTAAGAGAAACCTACTTGGATTCCAACGCTATGTTTGTCGAAGAGATGATCCTCTCACTCCTTCGCTCCAGCCGATCACAATTCTCCGCTATCCTGGCGGACGAACACCTGCACAAGAAAAAGAGAGCAAACAAGAGCGTAAAATCTACTAACAACAACTATGTATCAGTCAGGAAGGATACAATTTACATCAATCATTCATTAGACAAATGGAAATGGAACCATAAGAGTAGTCATCTATCTTTATTAACAGAAAATAGAGTAAGGTACAACCGAAGTCCTGACGCTGAGTCCTTCTCTAGAGGGTCCACCCAGCATATCTTCCAAGCATTCACCTTTGAAGCAAATCTCCCAAGTCAAAGAGGTCTCTCTCTCACATACAAGGCAACAAGCTCATAGCCTTCCTCAAGCTCAAAAGCAATCCTCACACAACACACCAAATGCCTACAAAGAGCAGCAATAATGCACTAAGAATTCCTCAATCAAAGTCTATATGTTCCAAACTAGCTGCTCATGGGCAATGGAGGAGGCTTATAAAGGAGAAGGAGTCTCCATGAATAGGTAAAGGATGAGCTTTCCCCCAAGATAAGTGGATGGTCAGTCGAACAGACATGCCAGAGAAAGGTTGGCGACCTCAACAATGCTAACAGCCAAGTCTGGAGTCATCTGGAAGGTTGGCTGTTAGAACAAACTCGCCTAAACAAGATCAGCGCGGGTGCAAAACTGAGCTGGCGCGCTGGCATCACAAATCAACTATGGAAGAGGTCTAGTCAGCGTGCGATGATACAAGCGGAGGGCGCGCTGTTTGTAAAATTCGACCAGCGCGGAAAACACGTGTGCTTCTGCGCTGGCAGCGCAACAGTTACATTATCCTCCGCCAGTCAGCGCGGTTATTTTAGAAAGAGACGCGATGATTCAATAAACTTAGGCAAAAAGGGTTTTTAGCCATTTCAGAGAGCATGAGCTTAGGTGAATGTGATTTTATGACACAGTAGGGAGAATGACAAGGTGACAGTGACATTTTACTGTGTAACAGTCCGCGAACCATGGGAGTGTAAAAAAAGAGCTAAGTAAGTAAGCTCTAAGAAGTTTAGATAAGTTTTTGGAAGTAACATAGTCATAGCTTTGAAGTAATAAGTCTAAGTTTCAGGTTGTAGAATAGGTAGAGGCTCTGCAGCTGAGTGGATAGAGGCCTAGGGTGGAAGTCTGCAGTTGAGTGCATGGACCCCTGCTGCTGTGTGCGCAGGGTGGATAGAGTCTGTAATCATTTGAAGATATCAATAAAGAGAAGCATTCTACAAATTTTGTGTCTTTGTTACTTGTTAATGCATCTTGACATGTTATGTATGAATTTCATTTATAATGCTTATATGATGTGCAAATGTATGTAATTACATTGGTTAAGTGAACGCAAGTAGGAACAACTGTTTACACGATGCTAACTCTTATTGTTTAATAAGATAAGTAAGACACTTGAACTAGTTTGGGAATCTGCACGGTACGCTGCCCTAGTAGCGCAAAAGTACTTGAGTCACAAGTTAGGGCTGCGCAAAGGTCAATTGTACCTTTTCACGGAGGTATTGAAGGGTGGAGTAAAGGGATAGTTTGGTGAGCTCTATAAGTAAGTCACCTACAAAAAAGAAGGAATAGAAGGAATAAACCAACATCACAACCATCTCAGGGTGTAGAAACTTGGTTCCAGCATCCCCTCATACTGCTTCGGGTGAGACTTCAGTCTGCACTCCGCGGGCTGATGCCTAAAGGGCCAGTACTGTAGGGATTTGTTTGGCTAACTAAAGTTGAACCTGGGTTAGGCCCCACTAAGAAAACAAATGGTTTCGTTGCAGGGACCAGAATCTGCATAAGAGATGTGTGATGTTGTATCACTGGAATCCAATTAAGAAAGAGATTGGAGATTGGTTGGATAGGAAGATCCATGAATTTGTGGCGCAGGAGAATAGAAGTCTGCGACTGACAAAGGAATAGTGATTGGACAGGTACCTATATACATAAATACATGAGATCTTTTTCTGTTCCTTTCCGTTTGAGCTATATGAGTGGATCATGAAGCTAGCAGATAGCCAAAGAAGGTGCAAACTTGACGGTCCTATTGTTTGGACCCCGAAGCTAGTACAAAAATTGTAAGCATCTGAGGATAATATCACCCACGTTGTCGATCATTGGCTCGATCACATCATAGGAGGATTTGTGACTGAATTCGCGGTCGATACCTTAGTCAACTACAACGAGGTGGATTGACACTTTTTCAAAGGTCCGCGAGGTAAGTACTTGAAATCTTTGAATACCTAGATTAAGATCTCATTGTGTGAAAAGCGGGTTATGTAGCTACCTTGATGTTTGGAGCTACGTGAAGTGGAAAAACTTACAGGAACAAAGGAAGGATCCTGAATATAGTCCATTGATTTCACCTCCGCGAGGTGACAAAGAGGGAATAATGTAGGCTTCTCCACGAAGTGATATTCAATTAATAAGACAAGGATTACCGCGACTTCCACCTCCACCCACACCACACCCAACTTCACCACCATCACCTGCGACCTCACCCGTACCACCTCCACCTCCATTGTAGTTCAATATGGCAAATTCAGTGAAGCTGCCTTTGTTCAAAGGCTTGGGAAATGAGGACCCAAACCAGTTCTGGTTTGTCGTGGAAGCTATATGGGAAGCTCAGGGTATTGTAGATGATCACATGAAGAAGGCAACAATGGTTAGTGCTCTGCAGGATCACGCGCTAACCTGGTACATAAAGTACTCTAATGATAACCCAAATGCTGGAGTGGCATACATCCAAACCGCGCTGAAAAAGAATTCAGTAGGCCTAAATTTGAGGCACAGTCAATTGTGGGGTTCAAGGAAATTGCAATGCAACCAGGCGAGACCCCTTGGGAACTAGATCAGAGGTTGAAGTGTAAAATACATGAAGCTAATATGAACTTAATAGACAGACAACATCATGAATGGTTTGTGGCTTCGCTCCTACCACACCTAAGGATCACGCTATCAGAATAGAAGATAACGACTCAAGCAGAGGCCTTGGAGATTGTAATGAGATTGCATGAAACACCGATGCAAGATCCGAATCTGGGGGTTCAGTAGATCCATGCACAGTTGAAAAATCTTTGCCTCAAGACGCAAATTTTGAAGCAGAACATAACAGTTCGACTAGAGGTGTGTGAAGAGGTATGGTGCCTGAAATGCAAGGGTCAGGGGCATGAAAAAGACCATTTCCTGGTCTTTCCGAACTATATTGCACGAGGAGAGCCGATGCCTTTGAGGCCAGAAGCTCATGCAGGACCAAGCTCGGGGCCTACATTGTGGCGCGATATATGTCAGGTAGTAGGAAAACATGCCATAGATAACTGTCATTTGCTGCAAAATGTTTTACAGACACTACAACAATTGTTCTGCAACTTTTGTAGGTCAGTAGGGCATGATGAGTGCAACTGCAAAAGCTATGAATTGATGATGGATAGAAAACCCACCTATAGGGTACAGGAAGAAACGCGACCCCTTGACCAGACCATGGGGATGGTAAGGAAGAGGCCGAGGTGGAGGAGGACCTAGCAGAGGTCGGGGACATCTAATCTCCTACAAGTATAGAGGACCAGGACACTATGCCCACGATTGCACTAACCCAAAAAGTCCGTCGTGCAAGTATTGCAGTCTGTTTGATCATGAAACAAAAGACTATCCTACGCTAATAGCCAAGATATGTGACAAAGGGGCACCACCACCTTAGTCGACTCAGAACTTGCAAATGATGAGGTCTGAGCCACGCGAAGAGGATTTGAACGTGAATATAGTGCTCCGAAATGGAATCACAATAGGAGGTGACAAGGGAAAACAATCCGAAGACAAAACATGGGTTCACAAAGCTCCAGTGAAGGAGGCTGAGTTTGACTTGGAGCACACATGCGAAACATTCATGGAAGCAAAGAAGAGTTTCGCTGAGCCCTCCACCTCAGGGTGCAAGGATAAGCCTGATCAAGAGATGGACCCCTCTATGCTTACAACCTTCCTGGAGACCTGCATGAAGTTGTTGCATGATAGAAAGGCTATGAAGGGGTTACATGAGCTCATAAATAGATGCGCTGGAAGCACTCTGGGTGAGCCGCATGTAGTATGAAAGATTGGTAAGAATAAAAAAAGGATGCGACAAGAGATGAGACTGACTGCGCAGATAAGAGAGTATGAAATGGATCAAGTTATTTTGGACCTGGGGTCAGACACAAACGTCCTACCAAAGTAGACTTGGGAATGGATGGGGAGACCCACGCTATAGTGGTCTCCGATTTAGCTAAGGATGGCAAATCAATAGAAGATCATCCCCATGGGGCGGCTGTAAGGGACAACTGTAGATATTGAAGGTGTGAGCACACTGGTTGAATTTGAAGTAATAGAAATTGTGGATGATAGCAACCCCTAACCTGTGCTCCTTGGAATTGATTGGGCTATTGATATGAACGGGGTAATCAACCTAACAAAGCGAAAGATGATATTCGAGAAGAAATCGCTTCGCGTAATAATAGCCCTAGATCCTGTTGAAGGATCATGCTATAGCGTGACCAGTCCGCGATTATTAGAGCGATGACGATCTAGACTGTATCTATAAGATAATAGCGCGAGACCAATATTGGGTAAATCTAACTGTGGATGGACAAATTGCATGGGATCACAATAGTTCCTGCACCTCGGACTTTGATGAAGAATTAGAGCACTGGCAGAATCGGTTACATGAAGTAACCATAGTAAGCTATAACATGATGACCCGGTTGCTACACTGTGTGTCGTCAGAGGTAAGAAATTTGCCCACTTATGATGGCTTGAATGATGCAGATATATTTTTGGATGCATTTGAGAGGGAGGTACCAGAAAAATAGTGCTTCCAGGTGTTGGACTAGGTACTGCGCGCTACGCCCGCAAGATGGTGGGGTATGCACAAGTGAATATTTGATGATTAGCATGAATGTAGGAGGATGATGAGAACACGCTTTGGGAAGCCGAAGGTATGATTGACATAAAAATATGATGGGAAAGATGATCCACGCGCGCACTTGGCCAAATGGGCTCAAGCTTATGGAGAGAAGCCCCAACCTGAATGGGTGCACTTGTTTTGTCACACCCTGGATGTCATCTCGTTGAACTGGTACTTAGAAACAGAGCTATGCCATGGTATAGGTGAATGGGATATTCTGCGCGAGGGATTTATAATGACATTCAGCTTTGAAGACGGGTTTGATTGTATCGACAAGGTGCTACAAGAGGTGAAAGCAACAATCTTTAGGATACTGCAAGATCATTTAGCCCTGATTCAGCCTGATTGAGCTACTCAGCTGAGTCACGCACTGGAATACTATAACGTAACCGTTGAAGAAGAGGATGAGGATCCATGAAATATTAACATCCCTGAAACAAAAGGTCACTGCAAGGTTGAAGGATAATAGATCGAGAATCCTGATATAACCACGCCACTAAAAACGAAACAGCTAAACATTGGTATGATGGCAGAGCCCAAATTCGCAAAGATTGGAGATTACTGGGATGACGCTATGGTGGATAAGATCATTGAATTTCTTCATGAATACCAGGATTTATTCCCTACTAAGTTTACGGATCTAAAGGGGATAATAGGATACCTAGGTGTTATGAAGATCACGTTGAAGCCTGACGCGAAGTCGGTTAAGCAAAGACCTTACCATCTCAATCTGAAGTATAAGGAGAAGGTCCACTTAGAGCTCAACAAGCTGCTCGCGGCACACATCATTGAGCCCATAGAAGAATCTAACTGGGTAAGCCCAATGGTGGTACAAGAGAAGAAGCAGAAGGATGAAATAAGGATATGTGTGCATCTCAGAAAGTTGAATGACATTTGCATAGATGATCCTTTCCTGACTCCATTCACTAATGAAGTGTTGGACAACGTAGGTGGCTAGGAAGCATATTCCTTCATTGATGGGTTCTATGGATACCACCAGATTAGAATTGTGAAGGAGGATAGGAGCAAGACAACCTTTGCGATTGAGTGGGGGTGTTTTTAGTACACTGTAATTCCATTTGGACTGAAGAATGCGCCTACAATTTTCTCGTGCGTAGTCATTTCTATGTTCAAGGAATTTATTCATAAGTTCCTGGAAGTATACTTTAATGACTAGATTGTGTTTGGTCTAATTAAACGCCATGTCACTAGTTTACACCTGATGCTAGATACTTGTCGAAGATACCAGATAGCGCTCAATCTGAATAAGTTCTTGTTTTGTGTTCCTTTTGGGACCCTACTGGGTCATGTGGTTTGCAGATAGGGACTAATGGTAGATCCCATGAAGATCACAGTGATACTAAACTTGGAAGCACCGAGGAGTGTGAAACAGTTGCACACTACCCTAGGAAATATAGGATATTACATAAATTTTATCAAAGGCTATGCCTAGATCACTGCGCCTATGGAGAAGTTGTTGAAGAAGGATGTCACATTCTATTGGAACAAGGACTATAAGAAGAGCTTGGATGTATTTAAGGAAAAGATGGTCACCGCATCGATTTTAGTCTTCCTGGATTGGAAGAAGGAATTTCATGTACATGTTGACGCATCGTGTATAGCACTGGGAGCATTACTGACACAGGCTGGCGGAGGAGACTTGGACCATCCTATAGTGTTCGCAAACAGAAGGTTATCTAAGGTGGAGAAGAACTATTCCACCACCAAGCGCGAAGGGTTAGCCATGGTATACGTGCTCTATAAGTTTATACACTACTTGCTAGGAGGCCATTTTAAGATGTATGCAAATCATTCTGCGCTGAAATACCTAGTCAATAAGTTTGTGTTGGGGGGGAGAATCTATAGATGGTTGTTATCGTTCTAGGAGTATGATTTTGAAGTTATTTTGAAACCTGGACAACTGAATGTGGGACTAGACCATCTGTTGCCCATCGAAATAGGGAAGAGCCCACTAATTTGGAAGAAGGATTGCCTGACACACAACTATTTGTAGTGGACGTCGCGGATGGTCATTTTGAAGATATCATACACTTCCTAACGACAGGAACTGCCCTGGAGGGATACACTATCCAGTAGAAGAAGGAGTTAGTGGTGCATGCGACAGAATTTTTGGTCATTGTCAAGCATCTGTATAAAGTGGGGTTTGATGAGATATTCCAGTGGTATGTATCAGAGTTTGAAAGAAGAAATATACTTGCGGACACTCATGGGGGCACCGAAGGAGGAAATTATGTAGGAAGAGCGACCATGGAGAAGATACTATGTGCAGGCTTGTGGTGGCCAACCCTCCATCAGGACTCAAAAGCGTATTGCAGGGCATGTGATGTGTGTTAAAGGACTGGTAGACCATCGCGGAGGGATGAGTTTCCTTTGAATCCATGGATGACGTTGCAACCATTTGAGAAATAGCTAATAGATTTTGTGGGACCCATCCAACCCTAAGGAGAGATGGGAGTAAGGTACATTATCACAGCGACAGAGTATTTGATTCGATGGGAGGAGGAACAACCTATGAAGGATTGCAGAGGAGCGATTGCTGCAAAGTTCCTCTTTGAGAATGTACTAACGTGATTTGGGTGCCCAAATATTTTGATGAGTGATTGTTGTACGCACTTTCTAAATGAGACGATCAACATGCTAACGAAGGAATTTCAGATATATCACCAAAAGAGCACAGCTTATCACCCACAGGCTAATGGGACGGTGGAAGCAATCCATAATGTGTTAGAGAACATGCTAACCAAGGTTTGCAACGCTCAGCAAAATCATTGGAACCTACACATACCCACAGTACTATGGGCCTATTGAATGACATGTAAGAAGTTGACTAGACAAACACCCTTTAGGCTCGTCTATGGTGTTGAAGCAGTGATTCCCATGGAATACATTGTGCCTAGTCTGTGCATAGTGGCACTCATGGGTATGATGGATCATGGAGCCATGGAGTAGAGGCTTGCACAACTAGCTAAGCTTGAGGAAGAAAGATTTCTAGCTGGATTTCACCAACAGGTCCAAAAGCAGTGCGAAAAAAAATGGAATGATCAGCACATTAAGTTGTGCACCTTTAAGGTAAGCGACCTAGTTTTGTTATATGATATTAAGTTTGATAAATTTCCAAGGAAGTTTAGAATGCACTGGTTAGGGCCCTATGTCATTAAGTGGATTATTGATGGAGGAGCGGTATAGCTGGTCAAATTGAATGGAGATCTCTTCCCAGGAAAGGTGAATGGCAGTCGATTGAAGCCATACACCAATGATCCGACCATGTGACTAGATGAAGGTAGCATAGTCTTTGCACTCCAAGCAGCTGGAAGGAGGCGCGGGACTATAAACTACATTGCCCGAGTTGGGGATCTGCGCGATTGGAGGATGATGCGAAGCAAGTGTCCCAGGGTTCATGGCAGCGCGAAGGGAGTTGCACTACCCAGGGAGGAATCATGCAGGTTGGCCAAAAAGTGACCATTAAAGTCACTGTTCATGATTTGATGGTAGAAATGCAGCCAAATGGAACAGGCGACTGACATTTAAGACAGAATTTATGGGGTAGATCCTTGAAAATCTGTTGCCAATTCGGCATTAATGAATCGAATTTGGGGCGAACAATCGGCTTTGAATTCAAAATGCCCTATAAATTACAAGTGGTTATCCAACGAAAAACACTTGGCATTTTGAGAATTGAGTTGTTGATCTCTCAGGAGCACATGAATCGCGAGCACTACGAACTTTTGATAGTTAGTAAAGTATTTGAGACATTGCTAAAGGAGACACAGGATTTCTTCCAGAGCATCATTTCAGTGCCTACTGAAGCTATAAATACCGAAGCAGAGGAGTTGGTGCCAGAAATCAAGATGGAGGCCAAAGAAGTTGCTCCAGTTTTGGCCAAAGTATTAGCAGAAGTCCCTAAATTGCCAAGAACGTTGAGACCAAAGCCAATGCCAACCAAGGAGAGAGAAAAGGATAAGAAGGGAAAGTAGCCTGCAATACTGGTGTGCCCATTGATAAGGAGAAACCCACCAAAGCATACCGCAAAAGAGAAGGGCAAAGCCATCAATTTGGAGATGGAGGAGGAAGAAATCGAAGACATCCCGATGGATGATGAGGATGTGGGAGTAGAAGTGGAGGAGGTTGAAGCCCAGGGTGCTGACCCTATCACTCGGTTGCCTGAGTATGTCCCTCCAAGCAAGGGTAAGACCAAGGTGCCAAAAGACATCAATGAGAGCAAGGTCCCCTTGCAAACCCCTCTGTTGCCGGATGAAATTATTTTTGAAGGACCGCACATGGGGAGGGTTCCTTTGTTGAAACTTGAACATTGGGAATTGGCCTACCACGAGAAGTTCTCACACCTGGCGACCAAGAAACTGATGCATCACATTATCGACACATCCAATGGAATGACCACATTGGAGCTGTGGAGGTGGCTCAGAGGAGTAGACAAGGGAGGGTTGCTCAACCTGCTTTGGGTGCTGCACTATAACGCATCGTGGTTACAGTATTGGTCATCACGCAACTGCTATGCTTGGTGCATGATGGGTGTTTGTGGCTGGAGGAGCCAATACCCATCACTGATAATTTGATCGACAGGATCACGCAGTTGCCTTACACTGGAGAAAATCCAACCATGATATTTGGTGCAAAAGGTGGTGAGAAGGCCCTCCCAGAGGCCAAGAAAGAAAAGTTTAAGTTGGTGAAGAAGCCGCGTGGATATGCCATATCCAACATCTACGAACCTGTTGTAAAGGTAGCTACGCAGATTTTAGTGGGGAAGGTGATGAGTAAGTGTCGCGCCAATGAGGTGTTGGCGCTTGTCATCGCGCTAGCAGCCCAGTGCGCTAAAGGAGTCCAGTTCAATTGGTCGGACTATATGCGAAAAGAGTTCCTAGCAAACTGCCTCAGAGAACAAGAGCTCAACAAGACGTTCCAATACATGTGGCTCTTGCTGTCGCTTGTGCTGGTAGCATGGGAGCTGCCACAGGACAACCAATTCCCTTTGGCCGCACTAGACCTACCAAGAGCAGCAAAGTACACTTCACTGTGGGTGACCAAGGACACGTAGTGAATCAAGGACAGCAAGATCTTATGGATCTTGATGGAGATGAACACCTGCATGGCCATCAATTGCAAAGCACGATTATTGCCTACGGTCTACGCCAACCTGTAGGGCTATGCAGAGTTTAAAGCAGACTTTCACCATGTGTCCATCAGGGTGTGGAAGGACCCTACATAGAAATGGTATGACTTGCCTTACCTAGCAATGGATGATGCCATTGATGCAATACTTGATCGATGGCTAGGAGAGTGGTGCTCTATAACACACTTGGCGATAAGAGGAAGCAAGTCTGCCGCTCAGAGAAAGAAGGAGGAGGCCAAGCTAAAGATGACTCAACTGGCCAAAAAGAGAAAGAAGGAGGAGGCCAAGCTAAAGATGACTCAACTGGCCAAAAAGAGAAAGAAGGAGGCCATTGAAAAGGCCCAGGTAGAGTGTGATGTTGCTCAGTAGATAGAGAAGCAAACAGGTGGAACAGAGTGGGGCTCTGACAAAGGTGTGAGGTCACCTTCACCTGGGATAAAGGAGGAGACGAATGAGCAAATAGAAAATCATGGCGTGGACCCATAGGTGACATCTACCCACATCAAGTGTCCAAAGGAGTAGGAGAAAGGAGGGTACAAGAAGAAATCAAAGGCTACTAAGACATCATTGGACCCAATCATGCTAACAGAGGGTGACTTGCATGACATCGGTGACACGGTGTAGGATGTCACTGTGGAGGCC
Source organism: Pinus taeda (assembly GCA_000404065.3). Lineage (NCBI taxonomy): Eukaryota > Viridiplantae > Streptophyta > Pinopsida > Pinales > Pinaceae > Pinus > Pinus taeda. Next base: position 59,718 of record APFE030829579.1, on the reverse strand, counting down.
CTACAGTAGTTTGACCAATAACAACAAATAATATTGGGGGCTATCTAGACAGGTTTGTAGGAGCTACAAACTCGTGCATCACAGACTAGCACAGTGTCGACCAGCCATGCTATCGACACTTCAGAGGCTAATGAGATGCTATGTGTGAAGGCCTCCAGTGCGATAGTGCTACCTGATGGAGCACTGACCATAGAAAATGAAGCTGACATGCCCATTGTCAGTGCCCTAAAGGGAGTAGGGTTGAATCTAGTAGTGCTCCTTGGTGAAGCACTCCACCTCTTGTAGGATTGAGTGGTTATAGAGCTGAGGTCCCGTGAGCACCACACCCTCCAGGTGATTAGTGAGAAATAGATTAGCAATGAGCATATGGCACTACAACGAGTCTCTACCATCACCGCTGTGACTGAGGCAACCAATCAGAACAAGTGTATTATGCAGGTCAGTGAGGAGGCATGCTGAATGGTCCCAGAGTTAGCCATTCCTGAGGAAGAAACTGTTGAGGTACGCGTCCACAAGCTCGCCATAGGGGTGTGTGACGCTCGGATAGAAATGGTGAGGGTTCAATTAGAGTTGAATCTATAGATCACAGAGTTGCAGTTGAAGGCCCAGCCTTCAACTCCGCTAGAAGTAAGGGAGTAGCAGGCAACCACTATCACAGAAGCAATAGCGGCAGTTGATAATGCAGTAGCAAACTGCATAGAACTTTTTGAGCAGTCGTTCGAGGCCCTGAAAAGCTTGCAGGAGGACCCAAATGTACAGTGACTAGAAACAGAAGCACATGAGCTACAGTAGCGCTATGATGAGGTCAAGGGCATAGCACAAACTGTTGCATTGACACAAAGACTAGAAAAGATGCAGGAGGCCAAGTAGCTAAAAGAACAGGTGGATGTCGTGCTGCATAAGGAAGAAGTGTTGAAGGCACAACTGAAGCCCTGGATGGATGAGGCTTACATGGTGATAGGATCTATTGAAGGAAAGCTTGTGACTCTGCAAGCAACTCAACAAAAGCTTCAGGTCGACAATTCAGGAGTAGTGACTGAGCAGATGGTTGAAGACGTGAAGTAGGCGGCCGCATAGTGCACTGCTGAGGTTGTGGTCATACGAGTCAAACTAAAAGGTCTTCGCGCTAATATCTCCACACCTACCGAGTGACTTGAGGGAGAGTCACAATGTTTGTGTTGGGGGTTGTTGGGAACGAGATCCCCTAAGGATAGTTTTGGGGCTAAAAGCCCATGTTTTGGGTCGAATTTTGTAATAAAGTTGTAAATTCTTCGCATTTTGTGGTTGCGGAGCACGAAGGTGTCATGAGTCATAAATGGTTGTCTGCACTTATTTTTGTAAAGTAAAGTTGGCTGTAAAAGATCTACCCATGGTCCGCGGACCTTGGGAATGTATAAAAAAGAGCTAAGTAAATAATCTCTAAGAATTTCAACTAAGTTTTTGGAAGTAAGATAGTCATAGCTTTGACGTAAGAAGTCTAAGTTTCAGGTCATAGTGTAGGTAGAGGCTCTACAGCTAAGTGTGCAGAGGCCTAGGGTGGAAGTCCGCAGTTGAGTGCGTGGACCCCTACAGCTGTGTGCGCAGGGCAGATAGAGTCTGTAATCATCTGAAGATATCAATAAAGAGAATCATTCTACAAATTCTGTGTCTTTGTTTCTTGTTAATGCATCTTGACATGTTATGTATGAATTTCATTTATAATGCTTATATGATGCGCGAATGTATGTAATTACGTTGGTTAAGTGAACACAAGTAAGAACATCTATTTACATGATGCTAACTATTATTGTTTAATAAGATAAGTAAGACACTTGAACTAGTTTGGGAATCTACATGGTACACTGCCCTAGCAGCGTGAAAGTACTTGAGCTACAGGTTAGGGTTGCATGAAGGTCAATTGTACCTTTTCACTGAGGTACTGAAGGGTGGAGTAAAGGGCTAGTCTGGCGAGCCCTAGAACTAAGTGACCTGCACAAAAGCAGGAATAGAAGGAATAAACCGACATCACAACCATCTCAGGGTGCGGAAACTTGGTTCGAGCATCCCCCCATACTCCTTCAGGTGAGACTTCAGTCTATGCTCTATGAGCTGATGCCAAAAGGGCCAGTAGTGTAGGGATTTGTTTGGCTAACTAATGCTGAACCTGGGTCAAGCCCCACCAAGCCAACATATTCTCCTGAAAATTGAACACCAACTCCATTTCTTTCTCAAATAATATTGTGCAGTCAGAAACTGTGGCATCCAAAGTAGCCATTCCTTCTTTGATCACGGCTCTATGCTGCTCCCGGACCTCACGAGGAGTTGTGGGCTGTAACTTTAACTGCAGTTCTGTGATCTTCATATTGAGTTCAAACTGAACTCGGCCAACCTTAGCTTTCGCTTCGCACACACCAGCGGCTAGTCTTCTAATCTTTGCATCTGGTTATGCATCCTCAGGGATATGAAGCTCAAGCAGTTTCCAACAGGCCTCTACGATTGCTGACTCTAGTCATGAACTCTGTGCCTCCAACGTCTCGTTTTCCTTTAGAGCCTCTATCTTTTAAGTGAACATCCTCTCATTTTTCACTATGTACTTGCTGATGAGGTTAAGTGCGTGTTGCTCCTAAGCTCTCAACTCCTCTGTCACCCCTGCATGCAGTGCATGGAGGATCTCGTTGGGGAGCTTTGCTATGTTTAGCCCGATGTTCTTGATTGTGCTCAGGATGATGTGATCATCAGTTGACTGCACACGAAGGGACCCATCTAGAAATGCAATAGTCCTAAGGTCTATGTTCCTTACCAACTTGGTTGCTTTGTTTGTCCTAGGTTCTAGGCTCACTTGTTCTGTGCTCACTTGTCTAGTGCCCACCTATATTATGCTTTCCTGGATCGGCTACTCACACAGATCCTTTTGGACACTTCCCAGTGTATGCATATATTGATGATCGAACTGCTACAACACTTCAGTCATGGTATCCTTGATTTTATCCCCGATCTCATCGAGATCACCCTCTGTCAAGACCATGGGATCACCCTGCGACTTGTCTGATTTTTGCTTATTCCTTTTACCTCCTTGTTGTTCCTTGTCATGTCTCTTCAGAATAAATGGGGTATGCTTTCCCTCATCTCCTCTACCGCCTTGCCCCGAAATTTCCTCGTCCTCTGTTTCTGGCGAAGGTGACTTGACACTTTTTTGTGACTCGCGTTGCTCTTGTTCTTCCTACTCCTTGGCAGTGGACTATTTCTCTACTCGATCCTTCTTTGTGGCTTCCTTCTTTTTATGCTCTGCGAATGTATGCAAAGTTTCCTTAGCTACCTCCTTTCTCTTCTGCGCTGCAGAACTTCCCATTCCCTTGCTTGTCCCTGCATCTAAGTATGAGAGGGTGCGTCACTCTGCAGGCCATCTCACAATCACCTCCTGCACATCTGTTTTCATCACCAAATATGGAAGGTCATGCCATTTCTGCTATGGATACTTTTGCACTTGAATGTACACTCTGTGGAAGTCGACCTTGAATGCTGCATAGGTTGACAGTTGCGTGTACAAGGTTAGGGACAACCTTGGATGCTGGTTAATGGTCATGCAAAGACTTACTTCCATAAGGACCCAAAATATTTTTGTCTCTGTAATTTGCGCAAGGTCCTTCGTAGACCATAAGGAAGAAAATTGCGCTACCTCCGGAAATCCTTCCTCAAGCAGAGGAAACTGACTGTCCTCGAGCAATTCCCATGCGACGAGCAGAAGGGACAACAATAATTAAGCGCAGTGAAATGACTTGATTTCATCCTAGACCTCCTGACAATTCATGAGGAACTCTTGATAGAGGTATCTAGACCAATTGAAGTACACTCCCTTCATGCACTGTGTAGTTAGGGACATGATGGGAGCGGGATCCCCCAACGGTAGTTTTAGGGCTAAAAGCCCATGTTTTAGTCAATTTTTGTAATATTATTGTAAAGCCTCTGCATTTTGTCGCCACGGAGCACAAAGGTATTATGTGTCACAAAGGGTAGTCTTCCCTTAGTTTTGTAAAGTAAAGTCGGTTGTAAGAGATCTACCCATGGTCCATGGACCATGGGATTGTATAAAAAGAGCTAAGATCTATGTAGTTAAGAGGATAACACAAGGAAGAGAGCCATAAATTTAGAGAAAGAAGTCTAAGTCTTGGGTTGCAACGTAGGTAGAGGCTCTGCAGCTCAGTGCACAAAGGCCTAGGGTAGAAGTTCGCAGTTGAGTGCACGGACCCCTGCAGCTGTGTGCGCAGGGTGAACAAAGCCTGTAATACTTGGAAGATATTAATAAAAGGAGTTATTCTGCAATTTCTGTGTATTTGTTCTGTTGACAGGTTTGGATATTTTGTGTACGAATTTCCTTTATTATATATGATGCGCGAATGAATGCAATTACATTGAATAATTGAATGCAATCACAAATATTTTCCTACGCGGTGATAACTTTAATTATTTGACAAGATAAGCAAATCACTTAGGATAATTGAGGAATTTGCATGGCACGCTGCTATAGCAGCATGAAAGTACCTGACCTACAGGTTAGATTTGTGTGAAGGTCGATCATGTACTTTCACAAAGGTATTGAAAGCCAAAACAGAGGGTTTCTCTTACAAGCCCTAGAGCGAGATCACCTATGCGAAGGCAGGGATAGAAGAGATCAAATGACATCACAACCATCTCAAGGGTGCGGAAACTTGGTTCCAACATCCCCCCATACTTCTTCGGGTGAGACTTCATTCCGTGCTCCATGAGCTGATGTCGAAAGAGCTAGTAGTGTAGGTATTTGTTTGGCTAAATAACGATGAACCTAGGTCATTCCCCCTCAAGCCAACAAATGGTTCCATCACCAGGACTGGAATCTTCATAAGAGATGTGGGATGTCGTTGTTAGCACCTAAATCCGCCTTAGGCTGAAGGAAGGCAAAATTCAGGGTAACCACAAACCAAGCTTAGTCTGGTAGCTAGCCCTACCAGAACAAGAGAGGGTTCTCTCCGAGTCACACTCAGTGAATAGATAAACGAAACGGTCTGAGATGACTTACAGTGAAATATTGATCTTAGGCTAGTAAGTGAATATGGATACAAGAAGAGATTTTTATGAATGACTGTGTTTCTGGGATGGTATGGGACCAACAGACATCAATGAGCAGAGGATGAAATACAAAGGCACAGATTACTTCGTGAGGAAAGACACGCAGAAAGTCTAGCAAATTAGTTTGAAATAGCATGGAATGGAGAGATTTCTTAGGAGGGTGAAAAGGGCATATGCACATGAATCCTTTTCAACAAAAGAAAGAACACTGAACATGAAATTTTCCCACAGGAAGAGCAATAAAATTGAATTCTACCTTATCTAAATTAGAAAATTTCACTGGAAATGGATATAAAATGAACTATGAAACATAACGAAATACATATGAAACATAAGAGACACACTTGCTACACTCACAACCACATGAATCTCATGAAACAGAGTTGTTTCCTTTCATTAATCCTCCGTCAAAATATACAATGAAGAAACAGAGTTTCTTTCCCACAGTCTCCCAGAAGTTACAAGCCAACCAACCCTTTGCAAATAGTTTGCATACAATATATA
>APFE030829579.1:29623-49926 GCA_000404065.3 Pinus taeda | reverse complement strand
AGGGAAAAATGATAGGTGAGGGAAAAATGGTGGGTGAAAATGGAACCTTGGCCTCAATACCACAATTATGCAACCCTAGCAACAATGGCCTTTGGTGTTTTCTTGTGGTTGATTTTATGAGTTTTGTTGCATTCAAACATATCCATAAACCACCATATCATTTATAAACTTTGATTAACAAGTCATGTCATAGAGCCTACCTATCAATTTGATGGGCTTCACAAGAAATTTGAGGAAATTTGACACGGTTTTGGCCCTTTGTGGGTGTGCGCCGTGCGCCAAACCCAGTGCGCCGCTCCCTGGGTGTGCGTCGCGCCCGTTGCAAAAATGAACTGAGGGGTGGCTTTATGTGCGCCGTTCCCTTTGTGTGCGCTGCGCCCCTGTGTATATGCGCCGTGCCCTGAGAACTACCTCCAAACTTGCTCCAAACACGCACGATGCACTCCTAATCACTTTACAATGTCTCCCAATGAACTTGATTTGCACAATGACTTTGATTTTGGTGGAAACTTGTATATAAAGACTTGGAAGTCATGGGTTAAATTTTTTCTTCTCCAAAAACCCATTTTTCTAATGTTATGTTTTGACACTTTTTCAATGACTTTAAAGCACACTGATTTTCACTTTCCCTTTGAAATTTTAGCTCAAATGATGAAATTTTCAGCACTCTTTGCAGAGATTGCATGACAGTACATTTGGCCATGGAAACCATGACTGCATCTGAAGAAATCAATTGATGACTTTTTTGAAAATTTTATCACTAATGACATTGTTTGACTTTTCTTCAAAATAGAGTTTTGAAGAAGAGTCGAAGTCTATCAACATGACGATGGAACTCTCTGAATCATAACTTTGTAAGGGCCTCACTCTGGCCTGCATGGCTTTACTGGACATGATTGAAGACCAAATTGATGAATCCCTAGACCTAACTATCGAAAATGACTTTTGTCCTTTAAAGGACCAGACCTTGACTGTCATGGACTTTAGTGATCATTGACAAAATACCTGAGCCAGCAGGAGCCAGACATGAGGGGATTTGACTAGCATGACCCTTTCCGTCAGATTATAGCATGCCCCTAGCGGAATGCAGCTAAGTGAATGGAGTGGGACACCTAAAAATGAAATGCATAAAGAGTTTTGATCTCTGGCGGAGGACTGACCAGACCAACTATAACATTGGCTCCAAGGGGGATGGTAGCTCCCTGGAGGTGCCAAGAAAAGCAGATCCCTAGAAGAGCTAGACAGTGCCTTCGTCCATTAGGCTATGGAGTCATTACTTCGACAAACAACACATGACTCTGACTCATTTATGAAATTGAAATGACCAAAAATTGACTCAAATTTGACATTGAAATGACTTGAAGACTAACTTGACAAACTCTAACTAAACTGAAATAAAATGGTATTTACAGTGACAGTGGAAGTAGCGTTAATAACTCAAAAATGGTACCGCTTGAGCAGCCAACCATTGATCGGCCCTCCTGGACAATCTTCCCCATTCATTTCCTTCAGAAGAAAGGCATTCTAACCCCGATATGCTGCAATCTTGAAAGGACCTTTCCAAATATTCTCGAACTTACCGTGCTTTCCTTTCTCCTCATTCCTTGCATCCCACTTCAACACCACATCATCCACCTAAAGTTTGTCCACCTTTGCCTTTCAGTCATAAATTTTCTTGATCTTCTCTTGAAATTTGGATGTGTTCTTGAAAACTTCTTCTCTGGTCTGCTGCAAGTGGACCATTTGATTCAACCTTCTCTGCATGGGATCTTCTTCACTGCCGGCCTCCTGAAGAAGTTTGACTACCGGGGCAGCGAGAGAGGTAGGAAATACTATATCAACTCCATAAACAATCTCAATCGGTGACGTACCAATGGATTTCTTCTGACTGACCCGATCTGCCCAAAGTGCATTGACCAATCTCTTATGCCAACTTTTCTTGTTTATTTCCAGCAGCTTCTTGATGATGTTGACCAATGATTTGTTCAAAGACTCCGCCAATCCATTTCCTTGCGGATGATAGGCAGTTGAGTGACCCAAAATGATGTGATATTTATGACAAAACTCTACCATTCTTTTTGATTTGAAAGCTGTTGCGTTATCAGTGATTAGCTTATTCGGGAAACCAAAGCGAGACAAGATGTTATTTTCAAGGAATGAAATGATTACCGCATCAGTAGCTTATCTGGTGGGAATTGCCTCGATCCATTTTGTGAAATAATCTGTTGCTGTGAGGATCCATCTATGCTGACCGGAAGAAGCAGGATGAATTTCACCAATGAAATCCAATCCCCATTACTGGAAAGGAGCACTTACCTCTATGGGCTTGAGTGGTAGAGGCTGTAACTTCTACTTTCCTTCAAAAATCTGGCACTTATGACAGTGCTTGACCATCTTATATACATCAGCAAACAATGTCGGCCAATAGTACCCTGCTCTGAGAATTTTATTTTCTATTGATTTCCAAAAAAGGTGACCACCACGGTCTCCTTGGTGGCAGTCCTCCATGACCTTCTTTTCTTCCTTTTCCACCAAACATTTTAAAAAAATTCCACCGGGATCTTTCTAATACAGTGCAAAATTTAGAATGCAAAACTTGGCAGCCTTCAACTTGAGTGTTCTCGCTTTGTTTCTAGTCATGCCGGGTGGTGGTGACAAATATTTAAGCACGTATATGATATCTGAATACCATGGAGAAAGAGAAAACATTTCAGATACTTGAATTGACGATCCTTCCTCATTCTCATCAGACATAGCAGTGATCAGATTTATGTCCAAGGCATGCAAGTTTGATTCAACCATTAACTTCGCCAATCCCTGTCCTTTCACCAGCTTTGTGGGCTTTATTTCCACATCATATTCTAGCAAGGCTGCAATCCACTTGCCCTGTCTTCCTTCCGGATCAGTTTGCACTAAAACATCTTTGACAACAACGTTAGGAACATAGGCCAAAATATGAGAATGAAGAATATATACCCAGAAATCTTTCAGTCCCTTCATAAGTGCAAGGGCTTGCTTCTCAATGATGTTGTACTTTAAGGCTGCATCTCTTATAGCTTTGCTGAAGAATGCAATGGGTCTTTCTTGATCATCTCTTTTTTGCAATAACACAGCTTCCATAGTGTGTTCTAAAGAAAATGAAAACAATATGAAATCCTGAGTGTAGTCCGGGCTGACTAGAACTGGAGCTAAAGAAAGAGCCAATTTGACCAAATTGAAAGATTTTACAGCCTCCTCTGTCCATTTCACTTGGCTGTCCTTCTTAAGCATGTTTTTCATCTCTCTTAGGTGCTCATCAAGATTAGGCACAAAGTGCTGTAGAAAATTCATTTTACCATTGAAAGATTGTATCTCTTTTTTATTCCGGGGCAGATCGATTTGCTGAATTGCTTGCACACGTGCTGGGTCAATACGAATGCCATCTTTTGAGATAATGTGCCTGAGTAGTTTGCCTTCCTCCATGGTGAACAAGCTCTTTTTTGGATTCAGCGACAAGCCATATTTTCTGCACTTTTGGAAGACAGTTTTTAGATGGTACATGTGCTCTTCATCAGATTTGGAAAACACCGTAAAATCATCTAGGTAAACCACCAAAAAGACATCCTTCTCATTTGCAAAATCCAAGTCCATTGCACGCTGAAATGTGGCACCTGCGTTCTTCAAACCAAAAGGCATGTTAGCATAATGAAAAGTTCCCCATGGAGTGGTGAACACTGTCTTGTCTTGGTCATCTTCATGGACAGAAACTTGGTTATATCCGGAGTAGCCATCAAGTAGTGACAAATGAGAAGCTCCCACTATTCGCTGAAGTATAAGGTCCATTTTGGGCAGTGGATAGTTGTCCTTCAATGAAACTTTATTGATATTTCTAAAATCAATGCATAAGCGAATCTTGCCTGTCTTCTTTCGTACGGACACCAAGTTAGAGATCCAATCTGAAAATCTGATTGGCACAGTGATCCCTGATTTGTACAACCTGTTGATCTCCTTTTCAATAGATGGCAGCAACTTTGGATTTAGCCTTCTCAACTTCTATCTGAATGGTTTCTGATTGGGCTTGATGGGTATGGTGTGTTGAATTATATTGGTATCTTATGTCCTTAAGTCAGAATAATCCCAAGCGAAGACATCTGCAAATGAATACATCAAACTGATATATTTGTCCTTGATCTTTGGTGGCAATGCTTGGGACAATTTTACCAATTTAGGATTAGCAACTGTTCCGATGCTGACCTCTTCCACGCCCTTCTCTGTTGGCTGCAATGTTGGCTTGTGGGCTACATCATCTTGATCAAAGAGTTCTTCTAAAGGTATCAAGCCTTTAGGAATAACGTTATTCTTCAGCTGCAACACCTCCATTTCATTAATCTACACCTCATCTGTACCATTACCTTTGCCATCGTCATTTTCTACATCAATTGAGGTCTCTTTGAACTTGCCTTTGTTTTGTAGAAAATCATCAATCTCCTCATCATCTTGGAAAACTTGCCAATATCTCTGATTGTTTGGAATGGTTAGACAATGCTTGACATGGATTTCGAATTTATTGCTGGAGTCATTGGGATCTTCAAACTACTTGCTGCCTTAGCAAGAGCATCAGCAATACTGTTTTGTATACGAGGCACACATGTCAAGGTGTATTCTGAAAATAATTTTAGGATGACTAGAACTACATTACGGTAAGCCCGCATCCTAGGATGCTTTGCTTGATATTTGCCTCTGACCTGCTTGATAACCAATTCAGAGTCACCATATACTGAAATCCTCTTAGCATTCATCTTTCTTAGAATCTTTAGGCCAACAATCAGAGCTTCATACTCAGCTTCATTATTTGAACAATCAAAAGCCAACTTGTAAGAGCATACCCGCACGTTACTGGGGACTTTGTAAGGCATGTGATGTATGTCAACGAACAGGCAGGCCATTGCAGAGGGATGAAATGCCTTTGAATCCAAAAATGACGTTGCAACTCTTCAAGAAATGGGCAATAGATTTTGTAGGACCCATTTAGCCACAAGGGAAGACATGAGCAAGATACCATATCATTGCGACAGAGTATTTGCTCGTTGGTCAGAAGCATAGTCGATGAAGGATTGCATGGGTGTGACGGCCGTGAAGTCCTTATTTGAGCATGTGCTGGCATGATTTGGATGTCCAAGGATCTTGCTGAGTGATCATGGTACACACTTCCTGAATGAGACACTTATTGCACTAATGGAGGAATTTCGGGTATATCACCAAAAAAACACACCCTGTCACCCACTGGCTAACAGGACAGTGGAGGCATTCAACAAAGTGCTTGAAAATGTGTCGAACAAGTTTTGAAATTCTCAACAAAGTGATTGGGACCTACGCATACCTACAGCATTGTGGGCTTATCAAACAACATGCAAGAAGTTGATGGGACAAACCCCTTTTAGGTGTGTCTATGGTGTGGAAGCCGTATTTTCTATGGAATACATCGTGCCTAGTCTACGCATAGTGGGGATCATAGGTATGATAGATCGCAAAGCCCTAGAAGAGAGGCTCACGCAACTGGATGAACTCGGAGAAGAAAGATTTTTGGTTGGATTTCACCAACAGGTCCAAAAGCAATGTGTAAAGGCATGGCATGATCGACACATCAAGCTACGCACATTTAAGGTAAATGATCTAGTTTTGTTGTATGATAGTAAGTTTGATAAATTCCCCAGAAAATTCAAGATGCACTAGTTAGGGCCCTATGTTATTAAGCAGATTACCGACGGAGGACTGGTATAGTTAGTCAAGTTAAATGGAGAACCCTTCTTAGGAAAGGTGAATGGCAGTCGTTGAAGCCATACACCGGTGGTCCGGCCATGTGACTAAATTAAAGTAGCACAGTCTTAGTGCCCTAGGCAGCTGAAAGGAGACGCGAGACTATAAAATACACTGCCCAAGTTGGGAAGTTGCGCGATTGGAAGATCGTGTGAAGAAAGGATGTGTCACTAGGTCTGCGACAACGCAGAGGGAGCTGCGCTACTAAGGGAAAAATTGTGCAGGATGGCTGGAAAGAGACCGTTAAAGTCACTATTCATGAAAAGACGGCAGAAATGAGGCCAAATGGAGCGGGCGGCCGACAGTTAAGACGAAATTTATGGCTTAGATCCTTGAAAATATGCCGCCAATCCAGCATTAATGAACTGATTTCGAGGGGAACAGTCAGATTTGAATTCAAATTTCCCTATAAATTACAAGTGGTTGTCCAGCAAGAAACACTTGGCATTTTAAGTATTCAGCTATTGACCTCTTAGATGCCTATGGACCCAGAGTTTTTCAAATCTCTCAAACAGACTCCTGCAGTTGCAAACTTGCCTGAGATGTCACAAGTACTGATAGAGAGTGTTATGTCATCACCCCCAGAAGTTATCAATACATAGTAAGTGGTAGAAGAGTCAACACAAGAGATGGAGAAATAAGTTGAAGAAGTTGCCCCAGAAGTAGCCAAAGTACTGGCGGAGGTCCCTAAATCCTCGAGAACACCAAGACTGAAGCCAACCCCAACCAAGGAGACCATGAAATATAAGAAGGGCAAGCAGCCTGCCATCCTGATGTGCGCGTCGCTGAGACGAAACCCAATAAAGCCCACTGCCCAAGAGAAAGGAAAGGCTATAAACCTAGAGGCAGAAGAGGAGGATATCGAAGACATCCCCATGGATGATGAGGATGTGGGAGTGGAAATAAAGGAGGTCGAAGCCCAGAGTGGAGATCGTATTACATGGTTGTTGGAGTATGTCCCTCCGTGCAAGCCTAATTCCAAGGTCCCTAAGGTCATTGATGAAAGTAAGACTCCCTTGTAAACCCTGTTACTACCAAATGAGATCACTTTTGACGGTCTGCGTTTGGCACGGGTGCTGATTTTGAAGCTTGAAGACTAGGACTTGGTGGACCATGAGAAGTTCCCCCACTTGGAAACCAAATAGTTGATGCGGCACATCATAGACACAAAAACGGGGATGATTGCACTAGAGCCATATAAGTGGCTCAAACGAGTAGAGAAGGCATGATTACTCAACCTGCTCTGGGTGCCACACTATAACCGCACCCCTGTAACAGTTTTAGTCATCAAGCACCTGTTGTGCTTGGTGCATGATGGGTGTTTGTGGCTGGAGGACCCGCTAACCATCACTAATATGTTGATTCACTGCATCACATGCCTGCCGTATACAGGCAAAAATCCATTGATGATTTTTAGTGGCAAGGGTGGCGAGCTTGCGCTCGCAGAGTCAATGAAAGAGAAATTCAAATTGGTGAAGAAGTTGCGCGGGTACACAATATCCGGCCTCTGCGACCCCACTATGAAGGTGGCAGCACAGATCCTTGTAGGGAAGGTGATGTGAAAATGTCACGCTGGTGAGGTGCTGGTGCCTATCGTCGCGTTCACACGGCAGTGCGTGGAAGGAGTCCAGTTTAACTAGTCAGACTACCTTCGCGGTGAGTTCCTGGACAACTACCGTGAAGTGTAGGAGCAAAGCAAGATGTTCCACTATACATGGCTCTTGCTATCGATTGTGATCGTAGCGTGGGAGCTACTGGAAGAAAGCCAATTCCCCTTGATTGTGCTAGACCTCCCTGAAGCAGCGAAATACGCTTTACTGTGGGAAACCAAGGATGCGAGGCACGTTTGAGACAGTAAAATCTTCTTCATCCTGATGGAAATGAATATCAAGATGGCTATCAATCGCAAGCCATGATTATCGCCCATGGTATATGCTAACCTGTAGAGCTATGCTGAATTCAAAGTGGATTTCCATCGGATCTCAATCAGGGTGCAGAAGGACCTTACGCAAAAGTGGTACAAATTGCAGTACCTAGCCACAGATGATGTCATTGATGCAGTGTTGGATAAATGGTCGATGGAGTGGCGCACATCCACGGACTTAGTGGTGGGTGGAAGCAAGTCCACCACACAAAAGAAGAAGGATGAGGCCAGGCTGAAGATGGTGCAGTTGGTCGAGAAGAGGAAGAAGGAGGCCGTAGAGCAAACATGAAAGGAGGCAGGAAAACAAATGGGAGGCACAAAGTTGGGCTCTGACAAAGGCGCACAGTCACCTTCACCTGCAACTGAAGAAGAGGACACAGAGCAGCATGACACAGACCCTCAAGAGACGTATGGCTATATTAAGCTCCCGAGAGAGCCAGAAAAGGGAGGGTCCAGAAAGAAGTCTAAGGAAACCAAGACCTCGCTGGACCCCATCACACTAACGAAGGGAGATTTAAACGACATTAGTGACACAGCCAGAGATGTCACTGTGGAGGTCCTACAACAATTTGAAAAGCAGTAGCAGGTCATCCTAGGGGCCATCCAGACTAGACTGTACGAGTTGCAAGCCCGTGTGTCATAAGTTGGTACGACGTCTACCAGCTTAGCTATCGGCACATCAGAGGCTTCTGATATGATGCGCACGAAGGCTTCCAGTGCGCTAGTGCTGTTGGATGGAGCACTGACAATAGAAAATGAGGTTGACAAGCCCACTGTCAACACCTTGAAGGGATTAGGATTGAACCTAGCAGTGCTCTCGAGCAAAGCACTCCACTCCTTGCAGGATGGAGTAATTGCCGAGCTGAGGGCCCACGAGTACCACGCCCTCCAAGTGATCAGTGAGCAAAGAATAAACAATGAGTAGATGGCCTTATAGAGGAATGCTACCATCGCCGTCGAGGCCAAGGTGACCAACAAGCGTAAGGAGATCATACAAGTCATGGTGGAGGCCTGTAGAATGGTCTGGAATTGGCCATTTCAGAGGAGGAGCCAGTCAAGGTCTGCATCCGTAAATTGGCCACAACGGTCCATGACACTCAGACGGAGATGGCGTGGGTTTAGTTGGAGTTGAACTTGTAGATTACATAGCTCCAATTGAGGGCTCATCCTTCGACACCACCATACGTAAAGGAACAACGGGTGGCTGTTGTCACAGAAGCAGTCATGGTAGTGTAGAGTGCAGTAGCAGAATGCACACAGTTATTTGAACAATCGTTTGAGGTCTTGATTGGCTTGTAGGAGGACCCAAACATCCAAAGGCTCAAGACAAAACCACTTGAACTCCAACAGTGCTATGATGAAGTTAAGGGCATAGCGCGAATCCTCGTGTTGACACAGAGGTTCGCCAAGCTGTGGGAAGCCAAGTAGCTGAAGAAACAAGTGGACGCAGCGCTGCAAAAAGAAGTGGTGCTGAAGGCATGAATAAAGCCCTGGCTAGAGGAAGCATATGCCGTAACAAGAAACATTGAAGGCAAGCTTGCGACTCTACAAGCGATGCAACAACATCTTCAAGGTGACAGCGCAGGGGTAGTAACTGAGAAGACAGTCGAAGATGCGAAGCAGGCAGCAACTCAATGCATAGCCGAAGTTGCGGTCATCAGGGTCGAGCTGGATGAGCTTCACACAAAGATCTCCGCGCCTACCGAGTGACTTGACGGCGAGTCACAATGTTTTTGTTGGGGGCCTGTTGGGAGCGGGATCCCTCAAGGGCAGTTTTGGGGCTAAAAGCCCATGTTTTAGTCAAGTTTTTGTAATATTATTGTAAAGACTCTGCATTTTGTGGTTGTCGAGTGCGTAGGTGTTATGTGTCACAATGGGTAGTCCACCCTTAGTTTTGTAAAGTAAAGTTGGTTGTAAGAGATCTACCCATGGTCCATGGACCATGGGATTATATAAAAAGGGCTATGCTCTAAGTAATTAAGAGGATAACATGAGGAAGAGAGTCACAACTTTAGAGCAAGAAGTCTAAGTCTTGGGTTGTAGTGTAGGTAGAGGCTCTGCAGTTGAGTGTGTAGAGGCCTAGGGTAGAAGTCCGCAGCTGAGTGCGTGGACCCCTTGCAGCTGTGTGAGCAGGGTGAACAAAGCCTATAATACTTGGAAGATATTAATAAAATGAGTCATTCTACAATTTCTATGTGTTTGTTATGATGTGCGAATGAATGCAATTACATTGAATAATTGAATGCAATCACAAATATCTTTTTACGCAGTGATAACTTTAAGTATTTGACAAGATAAGAAAATCACTTAGGATAATTGAGGAATATGCACAACATGCTGCTATAGCAGCGCGAAAGTAACTGAGCTATAGGTTAGAGCTACGTGGAGGTTGATTGTGTACTTTCATGAAGGTATTGAAAGCTGGAACAGAGGGTTTGTCTTACAAGCCCTAGAGCGAGATCACCTGCATGAAGGCAGGGATAGAAGAGATCAAATGACATCACAACCATCTCAAGGGTGCGAAAAATTGGTTCCAGCATCCCCCCATACTACTTCGGGTGAGACTTCGGTTCGCGCTCCATGAGCTGATGCCGAAAAGGCCAGTGGTGTAGGGATTTTTTTGGCTAAATAACTTTGAGCCTGGGTCAGGCCCGCTCAAGCCAACAGGACACTACGGGCACTGGAACTTCATCAGTGCAACATTTCCTCATCAGCTTTCCTACTAAAATTTGGGTGGATAATTGGATTTTTGGGTTTGTGATAGACAGGATAGAATAACCTCGTGACTTATTCACCAGGCCATAATCTCTCTTCATTTTTTCGGTAAGGTCCTTCTCCCCCATCTTTTTGCCAAACTCCTTAGCCAGGATGAGGCCTTCATATGGCAGGTGCATTATTCTATGAATCAACATATTTGTGATGGGTATAGGCCCTCCTAGCCATAGGCACCCATCATGCACCAATGTAAGAAACTATCATACACAAATTGTGTTAATTGGGGTGAAATGATAATGGGGCACCCACATTAGATTAAGTAACCCCGAGTTCTCGACACCGCGAACCCATTCCACTATCTCTAATGTGGTCACACCTAACTCTACGTAGTAGATGCACCTCATGTAATTATATGTCGCTAAGTGTGGAAACATGACATGATCCGTGATGTCCCAATCCTCCATTTTTAGCAGTGGGATTTGCACAAGCCACATACCTTCAAAGGGAACGTGCTCAGGTAGCAAGGGCATGGAAATGGTAAACTTCTCTGAATCTGGGTCCTTTGTGATCTTTTCCTTTCCCTTCCATGGAGGGATATAGTCGAGTAGCTTAATTATAGGTTCCACTCCTTCAACATCAATATATTTCGTTCCCTGACCTTCTTCCACCTCTAGGTCCATGACTTTCTTCGGCTGCTTGCCTTTCTTTTGTTTTGCTTGTGTTGCAGAATGCTTTCTTGGTGATTCGCCCACCGGTACTGGATTTTTATGCTTGTCCTTCTTTGGTTTGGTTGTTTGGGTTTCTGTTGTAGGGTTAGGCTTCGACCTAGGTGCCCTTAGCGCCGTAGGCACAGGAGCTGGAGCTTCCATACTCACAACTTCCAAGGCAGCTCCCTCAGAGGCAACATCACCACCAGTACCCATGGTTTCTGTAGGGCTTGGTGCAAGCATTTTTTCTAGAATGGACTTTTGATTTAGCTTAGCCAACTTAGAAAACATAGGGCTTGCGACTAAATCCTCCTAATATGATCAGTTCATAGGAGATAGACAACAAATCTCACTAGCAATTTGTAGAGCACAAAGTGTTCACTGTTGGACTAGCATCCACAATTTATAGGGGTTTTTGAATTCAAATCCGACCGTTCCCCCCAAATTTTGTCAATTAATGTTGTTTTGGCGACATATCTTCAAAGATTTTTTCCTTAAACACTGCCATCCTACTCCTCTTAACCGTCTCTTGGTTTTCAAGTCATGAATAGTGATTCCAACGATCACTTTTCTATTGTGCTTCATGACACCTCCCTCCATGGTGCAGCTTCCTGCGCGCAGCTTCCTAGGTTTCCACTTCATTATTTTCCATGCATCCTGCCTGCTGTGTAGTCCTCCAACCCTACTAGTGTAGTTTATAGTCCCACACTCCCTTGCAACTGCCTGGAGCACTAAGATTGTCCTACCACCATATATTCATTCCGCAATATCCCCTGTATACAGCTTCAATCAACTCTCATTCACTCTTCCCAGAAAAGGTTCTCCATTCAGCTTCGCGACCTGAACTGTGCCTCCATCTTTAATTTCTTTGATAATATATGGCCCTAGCCAATGCATCTGGAATTTACCCAGAAACTTAGTGAATTTATTATCATATAACATGACAATATCATTTACCTTGAATGTGCGAAGCTTGATGTGGCGATTATGCCATGATTTTTCATGTTCCTTTTGTACTTGTTGATGAAATTCGACCAAAAATCGATCCTCTTCAAGCTCCATCAAGAGCATGATCCATTCCTCCAAGGTCTCATGATTTTCCATACTTGTGAGAGTTGTTATGTGCAAACTTGGCACAATATACTCCATCGGCATTATAGCTTTGACCCCATAGTCAGTTTCTTGCAAGTAGTCCTACAAGCCCATAGTACCATAGGTGTGCACACATCCCAATCATTTTGCTGCGAATTTAAGATCTTTGTTAGTGCATTCTCCAAAATCTTGTTGAAGTCTTCAGTAGTTCCATTGGATTGTGGGTGATACATGTTTGGTCAATTTAGTGTTTTCTAAATTGCTATATAAGTTGTCAATCCGGGAGTCGTAAACTGTTGAAGTGAAGTGCACTATCTATGCAAGATAACCATTTTCTTATTTCTTTGTTGTTTTTAGTTTTTGGTTTGTTTTTGGATTTATCTTCTTGTTTATTCCCTAATGTGAGATGGTGTGTGAGATGGTGATTCTAGTAATCAAGTATGGACAAATGTATTCAATGAATAATTTCCAAACTTCAAAGTGTTCCAAAGGTGTTCAAACTTTACAATGATGAAATCAAGATGTGCCTAGATTCTAATCAACAAAATAGTGAACTATGACTATGGAACCCAGTATCCTTGCTGCTTTTATAAAGAAAAGAAAAGACTGAACTCAAAGCAATTTAAAGACTGTAAGCAAAGTACACTAATCATATCACATCAATTCATTTTTTACCCCTCACCATTTGACTCGCTCTGGCTATAGGAAGTAGCCATACACAAATTGAATGATCTGATATCTAAGCTGCATGAAATAAATCTAAGATTAAGCTACACATTCACTCTACAATCCCTCACCATTCGGTAACTGAAGAATGATATGAATAGTCTAATCACTAACTTGCAGAAAAGTAAATGAACAAAGCAAAACTAAAGAAATAAGCAGTGCTGGAATTAAAACCAATAAAACAAATCAGCAGTAGGACAAGATAATTCCATCATGTCATTAGTCATCAAAAATTATATGCACTGCTCGGGCTTCCTATTAGAACCTGAAATGCAAACACTGATCAGTTGACAATCAATTAAAAGCATAAAAGAAACTTATGAACAGCAAATAACATAAACACCATGAGCAAGTTAATTTATACAGAAAATATCTATGGTATCAAGAGCGTAAAATGAAGAAAAACATAAAGCTATACATCAACTATAGGACCTTGGTGTACAGGGGCCCTCTGCACCCTCTGTCAATCAGAACCAATCACGAATTTGAACGCAAAATTGGTGCCTTCTCATATATTGCAATGCAGTTATGAAATAGAAACTAAGTCTCGGCTCAAAGGCTCGTACAACAGTCAAGTTTACACACAGCAACTACTAACCTATACGCATATGAAGATGCATTATTTATAGCAAGAAATACATAACTAACTAACACAGTCAGCGCTGGTAGCTAAGCACGTAAAAGACCATAATCAGAATCATAGCAGCATGGTAGCCGTGGGGAGTAAATCCAAGGAGATGGTTTGTTGGATTCGGTCCATGAGCAGTCCCTAGGTGTTAACATACCTCCTAAAACTTAGGACCTTGCCACGCAATCCTCCTCGTGTTGAAAACAGAGTCGTGCCACCGCTTAACTCCTTGTGTTGACCACTGTTTGACCGGCCTTGACCGCGGGCTTCTGTGGATGATTTGGCTGAACCAAGGGGACACGTTCCATGTCCACATCCTTTATAGCTTGCCCATGTGGCTAAGTTCTTCAATAGACACCTGTAGCATATAGATTAACAAAAAGGCTGCGGAAACTAATTCTGGCTGCGGAAAGTGACAGATTTCGCAGCTGGTTGAACAAAAATCTAAACCAAACAGCAGTCACAAAACATAGTTAGGAAACCATTTATATACTCATTTTAAACTATTATGTAGTGATTTGATAGCTTAGAGGTTCAGGTAACTGGAGAAAAAGGCTAAAAGGGATGTAGGGAAGGTGTAAGTTTGGGACTCAACATACCCCCACTGTGAAGGTGTTGCATGTCCTCATGCAACCAAAATTTAGTCATCTCCCTTTAATCTATGTATTCTGAAGCCTCTGCTAAGACATTCAGTCCTCTCTTCTTCTTCCTTGGTGCTACTACCATCCTAGGTTTCCTTATCAAACATCTGAACTTGAGATTGATTAATTCCTTGCTCAACTTCCTGCACTTCTTCTTTAGTTTCTTGTTCTTCTTCTGCCACAATCCCATATGCAACATGGTATTATCATGAATAATTTTGTCCACTTTGCTTTGCTCTTTTAATGCCTCGTTTTCTTGTTTGATGTGCCTGTTTAGAACTTCTAATTCAAACACTTCCTGTTTCAAAGCTTGAACCTGTGCATCTTGTGTCATGTGAGGAAGAATGGATGGTGTGCTCAGGCCTGCAGCTGACTTCTCTAGAGATTCGAGGTAGTCATATACCTCTTGCTGTTTTGGATTAATTTCAGGTGTTTGCCTCGGGCTGGTTTCAAAATTTCGTTGAGGAGGAGGACTGTCTTCTAGTTCTGGCCGAGAAGGGCTTTCATCAACATCAGACGGGTTGGCTTCAATATCAGGCAGAGGATGAGGTGGACTGTGGCTCGTTTGAGGTTTCTCAGGTGTTTCCCCACCCAAGTCAATGAAGTGGGGTCCTTTTACTTGTGTTCTCCTCCACTTTCCTTTGAGTCTGCTGCTCCTTCTTAAGTACTGTGGACTAGTACTTTCCTCTTCCATAATTTGTTTCCCTTTTTCTTCCTTTTTTGCTGTGGCAGCTTGCTGTTGGAGATGCACTAGTCTCTCTAATAAAACTTGATAATCTTCCTCTATAGAAGGTTCTGGTGATTGATAAACATCTTGTAGGTTCCTCTTTCCCTTCAACTTTCTTTTCTTTTTGTCCTTAGTTCTTTCCTCCTTTTATTTTTGAATAGTTTCTTCAGCTTTGTCAATAGGAGAGTCTTGGATTATGACACTTTTCCCTTTTCTCCTACTCTTTCTCAGTGCCTTTGGTGTGCTGCTTCCCGGGGCTTTGGATTGTTCTTGAAAATAGTTCCTCACTAGAAACCTCTCTTAAGTATCTTTGTTTCTTTTCAACTTGTCTTCGACTAGAATTCTCACTAATCCATGATGGTACAAATGAGGCTCTATATCTCCTATGTTCTTTTGGATTGTAGCACTCATCTTTTTCAAACTCAACAGTAAGAAATAGGGAAAATTAAGGGCTTGTTTCTCTAGAAAGTTCATCAAGAGTCTAGTGTGATACATATACATCGTACCAAACCGGCCTTCACAAGTAATAAATTTCTGAATGATTAATAGTAGGCCTGCCCATTCTTCTTTCAGTGCATTAATAGGAATCCCTCTTGTAAACACAGTAATGTCCATACCTGGGTTACGCAAAATGACTCTCCATGCTTGCTCATCCAGACTTTTGTTCTTGAACCAACGCTCTCCTTCCCGGGGCAAATCTGTAGCTACAACAATTGAGGCTTCGGTGACAGTGAATTTCAGGTCCCCAATCTCTACCACCTGGTCATTAAAATACCTTGCAAAGGCTTTCGTGACCTCCTTATTATGGCCTTTGAATTTCTGGATAAAACGAAGCCATTTGGCTTTCTTCAGCAATTCTTTTGCCTGTGGGTACCCTTCTAAAAATTTAAGCCCTTCCGGCTCTACCCTCAGTAGCCATCCCATCTTCCTTTGTTAAAAATTTTTCTCTGAAATTCAACTGTGTACGGTATGAGGGTTTTATCAGAGGTAAGACGGTTCTGTTTGTGGAAGAATGATGGTCGAAATGGATATGGGAATTGGAATGTTCAGGAGTTGTAAGCGGAACAGGGGATGAGCAGCCGAGATAGAATGGAGGCATATACTAATGAAGTGCGGCTTAACACAAGTGAAATGGCATCGGGATTTTGAATTTAACGGCTGCGTGAGATGTTACATTTGTTAAAATGACTGCACAGAGTACGGTGGAGAGGAGTCGTATCCATATAGGTCACGTCTCATGAATGTAAGTGGAGTGCGAGAGTGTAGTTCATCCATGAGTTGAACCCAAATAATCATGAGACCGTTTAGGGAGTAAATGTGTGAGCTATGGAGTGAGGTCGTGGAATGGTAGTGGAGCTATCATAATAATCATTGCACATAGTGAGTTTTAATGGTTCAATAACTATGCAAATTTGTGCCTTTAATTGCTACTTGAAATAAATTTTTGACCATACCTTTAGAATCCTTGTCTTTGTTGTCCAATAGCCCTGACTCAGTTGCTCCCTGTTGATGTCTGTGGATGCCCCATATCCATGTCTTCATGCTTGGTCATACCTGCATTTTTATTTTATTGCACTAACACTTTGACTGTAATTTTGATAAACAGAGTGGTGGCTGTGGAAACTGCTTCTGGCTGCGAAAATTGATTCCGGTTGCGGAAACTTGGCACAACAACCACTTAGCTAAACAAAAGATAGTGAGACCATAACTATCTGAATGAAAATGATCATGGGAAGAAAAAAACTTTTATTGATGGAATGGAATGGATGAGATGGAGTGAAATGAAGTGAGTGGAGTGAAAAATGGAAATGAAATGAAGTGAGATGAGGTGAGTGGAGTGAAAGAAAGAAAATGGAAATGATAAAGAAAGGAAGTTTTTTTTTTTTTTTTGGAAAATATAGAGTGTCAGGTGTCCTTGATTTTCATTCTACATTTTTTGTATAAGACTTCCAATCAGAGATTGGTTTTCAGGCTTATACAATTTTATTTTATTTTTAACAGAAAGGAATAAAGGTTAGGTTGGTGGGGAAGAAGAATTCTTCTTCACCAACCTCATTGCAGAATTCTCTTGAAACATCTTGACAAATTCTTCTTTTGAGAGTGGCTTATGATAAATTTTTAATCTATGGCCATTCACAATAAGAGGAGTGTGAAATTCATCAATGGTCTTGATTCTTACCGCTCCATTGTTAAAGACTTTGTCGATCTCATATGGCCCAAGCCAATGAGTCTGAAATTTTCCTTTGAAGTCTTTAAACTTGGAATCAAATAGTAGTGCCCAATCTCCCTCTTGAAACTTTTTCTCTTTGATATATCTGTCGTGCCACTTAGCTCTTTGATGTTGAACCAGATCAGTTCTTAGAATTGCTTCTTGTTTGATCTCATCTAGTTCATTCAACTGCTCCATTCTATGTTTTTGAGCTTCTAATAGGTCCATCCCCAACTAAACTGCCATCTTGAAAGTTTTAACTTGAAATTCAATGGGGAGCAGGACTTCTTTCCCATAAACAAGTTCATAAGGAGAATGTCCTGTTGTATTCCTCTATGTAGTTCTGTAGGCCCATAAGGCTTCAGGAAGCCTTTCAGCCCAATCTGTTCTATGTAGATGAACAATCTTGGTGATGATACTTTCAATGACTTTGTTTGTAGACTCCACTTGGCCATTTGCTTGCGGATGGTAAGGAGTAGATTCCCTGTGCTTGATCTTGTATTCTTCCATCAGCTTCTCCATCATGTTGGATGTAAATTGACTTCCCTGATCTGTCACAATTTCTCTTGGGACACCAAAGTGAGTAAAAATATCCTCATAAAGAAAGTTAACAACTAAATTTTCAGTAGTAGCAAGTAATGCTTTGGCTTCTACCCATTTAGTGACATAATCAGTGCATACCAATATATACTTCTTTTGCTTAGATGGTGGATTAATGGGTCCAATGAAATCTAAAGCCCATTTTTCAAAGGATTTAATGAGTACCTGAGGTTGTAATGGCATTTCATTTGAAAGAGTCAGTTTCCCTACTCTTTGGCAGCTGTTGAACCTTCTGACATATTCTTTTGTGTCCTTGAAAAGGGAAGGCCAATAATATCCTAAAGAAAGGATTTTATAGGCCGTCCTTTTGTCAGCAAAGTGTCCACCGCATGGCTCATCATGACATGCCTTGAGGATGTCAGGCATTTCATCTTCCCGAACACATCTTCTGATCACACAATTTGGCCATGTTTTAAACAATTCATTAGAAATCCATGAATATTTTGAACTCTCTTGAATAATTTTTCTTCTTTCACAAGGAAATAGATGTGGAGGCAGTTTCCCTGTAACCAAATAGTTAGCAATATCTACATACCAAGGTGTCTTAGTAGTTAATGCAAACAAATATTCATCTGGAAACTTATCCTCTACAGGAGAATTTTCTTTAGTATTTTGGATCCTAGACAAGAAATCAGCTACTGTATTTTGTTTTCATGGTCTATCCAACACAGTAATATTGAATTCTTGTAAAAGTGAGAGCCATCTTGTAACTCTGCCATTAGTAACACGTTTTTTCATTAGATATCTAATTGCAAAATGATCAATATGGAAAAAAGTTTCATAGCCTCTTATATAATGTCTAAACTTATTTATTGCATGAACAATAGCTAAAAACTCTTTTTCAGTTACAGTATAGTTCAACTCAGTGGGAGTCAAATTTTTACTGGTATAGTAAATGGCATAAGGGACTAAATCTTTTTGACCCAACACAAACCCTAGAGTTGTATCTAAAGCATCTGTATAAATATGGAAAGGGAGTTTCCAATTTTGTCCTCTCAAGATGGGTGCTTCAAATATTCTTGTTTTCAAAGTTTCAAAGGTTGATTGACAATCAGGATCCCATTTGAATTCACAGTCTTTTGTAAGCAGTTTGAAGAGTGGAGATGCTATTTTGGTGAAGTTTTTTATAAATCTTCTATAATACCCAGTAAATCCCAGAAAACTTCTAACATCTTTTTGACAAGTTGGAATAGGCAACTTGGAGATGACTTCAACTTTTGATTTATCAACTTTAATTCCATCTCCTGAATATGATGTCCTAAAACAATTCCTTCAGTAAACATCATAAAGCATTTTTCATGACTTAATGAAAGATTTGTTTCTTTACATCTAATAAGGACCTTTTCCAATTTTTCTAATGCCTCTTCAAATGAATCACCATAAACTGTAAAATCATCCATATAGAGCTCTACACAATCATGGATTAGATCAGAAAAGATACCTAGTACTGCCCTTTGAAATGTTGCGGGTGCATTACATAATCCAAAAGGAAGCACTCGGTAAGTAAAAGTTCCCCATGGACAGGTGAATGTGGTCTTATCTTGATCTTCAAGTGCTACCTGAATCTGATTATAGCCACTAAAACCGTCCAGAAATGAAAAGTACTTTTTTCCTACTAGAGTATCTAATACTTGATCGATAAAGGGTAAAGGAAAGTGATCCTTCAAAGTCGCTTTATTCAATTCCGTATAATCAATGCATACCCTCCATTTACCATTCTTTTTAGGTACTATAACCAAAAGAGAAACCCATCGGCTATCTGAAATTGGATAAATGAAGTTTACATTGAAACCCATCGGCTATCTGAAATTGGATAAATGGAGTTTACATTGAGTATTTTTTGGAGCTCTTCTTTCACTAATTCTCTAAGATTTGGATTCATCCTTCTCTGCGGTTGTCTGATTGGTCTACTGTTTTCCTCAATGTAGATGTGATGAATACAAGTCTTAGGGTCAATACCTTTCATGTTAGTATACTCCCATGCAAATGCAGTAGAATGTTTTTGCAAGATTTTGGTTAGCTTCTCCTGTTGTGATCTTTCCAAGTTTTTGTTGATATTCAATGTTTTACCTGGAAAAATCTCAATGGCGGAACTACCAAACTCTTCCATAGAGTAAAGAGACATTTGTGTAGATGATAGATACTCAATATCATAATTTAACTGAAATTGTGTGTAGTCATATTCTGAAGAGATTTCAAAGTTTTCTAATGTGTTTGGAATTTGACTATCTTCACTGATTTCAGAAATAGTACAGACAGGTTGTATAGTGTCCTCATCATTGACCCATTCATTATCTCCTATCTCTGTAATTGTTTTTGCTGGAGGATACAGATTGAATTTCTTTGTCGAATTACCATCAGAAATATACATATCCCCTGATCTACAACTGATAAAAGCATCGGTTGTGGCTAACCAAGGTCTTCCTAAAATGAGTGGATGCCCCCCTAGATTACTCTTGGGAGTTAGAATCATGAAATCCACTGGATACTCCCAAGAATATAAGGAGACCGAAATGTCTTCTAATACACCATCTGGTT
>APFE030829577.1:0-18732 GCA_000404065.3 Pinus taeda | reverse complement strand
TGAGTGGTCCATGGGGATTGCACAGGTGGCGGCCACGTAGGAGCTCAGGCGGTCGAGGATGCTGACAGGGCGCCAAGCAGACGTGACGTGGGCGGGTCGTGGCGTTGGCGTGGGCAGGCGGTTTAACAAAGCAGTAAGCGGGTTTTCTCGGAGCGCCCTCTATACGGTCGCGGTTTTGTCAGAGGGCGCTCTGAGAAGGTCTAGGGGGTGACGCGTGGCAGAGGCCTGACGTCACCCTCTGACAGTTTCTCGGAGCATATCCTTCAGACGTCGATGCCCGTCCGATGTGATGCGGGCCGTCGGATGGGAGGGCTCAGATCCGACGGTTGACGGAGCGATAAGGTGCGCGGGCAATATTTGAGGCAGGGGGGATTTAAATATTGTTTTCTTTAGAAAATCGTGCCTGGCGGAAACTTTGGAAAAGTGGGTTTTCCGGGTTGTTTTCAGCGCTTGCGGGTTAAAATGGGTTTTGCAAAGGTTTATTAACAAAAAGCGGGCTTAAGGCTATTAACCCGAGCAAATATCGGATTAATCCCTTGGATTAATTTTTGGCGCTCTGTGGGTTGCGCTGAAATGTTTTTCAGCACATGAAAACCTTCAAAATCACAGCTAGAGCGATAATGCTCGGGGGCGGGGATACTTAGATTTTTGGGTTTTTTGTAAGTTTTACATAGTAATAGGGGAATAGGGGGCATGGGGAGTTTAGATAGTAATAAGTTAGTAGTTAATATGATGAAGGGGTCGATGGGGGGGGGGGGAAACTGAGTTTGTATGAAATTAACCTAGTCTTTTTAGGAAGTAGATCAAAATGAAAAGAACTTTTCACAAGAAATGCGGCTATTAAAGAGACTAGAACCAACAAAATACTTAGATCTTCCTTGTGAAGTTAGGTGGTCTAGGCATGTTAGTCATCAAGGTGTTGGGGAAAACTGGGAGTTAGACATGCTTCATTGAGTTGTTGTAACACTGTTGTGAATAGGACATCTATAGTGGCATCATGTTTTTACCTTTCCTTTAGGCCAGTGAAATGCCACAAACCATTTTTCTGGAACCCCATCTACCTACCCACTCTATTGCCTAGCATTTTTTTTGTTACTCCAAGGAGGGTGCACTTAGATTTGCAAACCCTTTTGTGCCCTTTTCTTTATCTTTGGATTTCTTTTGATTTTCTATCTAAAGCTACCCTTATTGCTTCCAAGGACCTAGATTAAGCAGTTGGGAACCTTCTTTCACTACCTATCTACTTTCCCTGCCAAGATTGAGCTGTTTGGACAGGTTCCTTTCTCTAATCTACAACAAAAATCGAAACATGGCATGACCCAGCTTAGGTTGTTGGATCACCCATCCAGAAGTAGGGCAGTATTAACCAAACAAGTATATTTCTTCCACAAGAATATGAGATCTTTGCATCACCAAAGTAGATCATATTTGTACTTCCCTTGCCAATCATGAAAAATGAAACCTATTGGTATAGGTAGCTAACAGTGGCTCCACTTGGGGATGGTTTTTCTTTGAAAGACCAAGAACAGCAAGTCAGAATGCCTTGGCCCTTGATTGCTCTTATCAAAAAACTTGAAAAACTCTTCTCTTTTGTACTTCAAAACTAAATTTTTTCACCTATGTGGAGTTTCTAGAATACAAGGCCTTTTTTCTGCTTATTTACAACAATCTTTTGAATTGAACTATTAGCATGCTGAAAGGAAATATATAAAACTGATTATGTACATGAGTAAAGACCCTTCTATATGCATGGAAAGTAGTCAAAATAATGTTTCAACATCCTGCCATTGACAGGACCTTCATTTAATTCAGTTTCATCCAAATTTTTTAGGAAGTAGGTGTTGTTTCCTTAGACTGCTTGGATAATAAATGGTCCTCTCCAAAGAGAATCAAATTTTCCATGTTTCCCTTTATCTTCCCTTCTTGAGTCCGACTTGAGGACTTTGTCACCTGTGCTGAAATCTTCAGCTTTAGTCTTTCTATCAAAAGCTTTATTTAACTTTTCTTGGAGAACTTGTACTCTATTGTAAACTTGGTCCCTGGTTTGTTGCAAACATATTATCTAATTGACCCTTCTTTGCATGTCATTTGGCTCAGCTTGACTTTCTTGAAGCAGTTTCATAACAGGAACCCCTAGTGATGAAGGAAATTTGGCTTCCAATCCATAGACTAACTCATATGGGCTGACACCAATGGATCTCTTGGTTGTTAGTCTATCTGCCCATAAGGCATTCACGAGTTTCTTATGCCAATTCTTCTTATTCTTTTCCAGCACCTTCTTGATGATGTTTATCAGAATTTTATTTGATGATTCAGCTAGGCCATTGTCTTGAGGGTAGTATGCAGTGGAATGACCCAAGGTGATATGAAATTTGTGGCAGAAATTCACCATTTTCTTGGATTTGAAAGCAGCAATGTTGTCTGTTATTATCTTGTCGGGACAACCAAATCTAGACAATATGTTGTTCTGCAAAAACTGAATGATTACTGAATCATTTGCTTGTCTACAAGGGATGGCTTCAATCCATTTGGTGAAGTATTCTGTGGCTGTGGGGATCCATCTGTGCTGGCCTGAGGATGAGGGATGAATTTCCCCAATAAAATCCAAACCCCATTGTTGAAAAGGTATTTCTGTTGCAATAGGCCTCAAAGGGAGTGGTAATAACTTCCTCTTTCCCTCAAATATTTGACACTTATGGCATGAGGTGGTGAAACTTTTTACATCAGGGAACAGAGTGTGCCAATAGTAACCAGCCCTTAGAATTTTATCCACAGTGGACTTCCAATACAAATGTCCACCACAATCACCTACATGAAATTCTTTTATGACATTGTTAGCCTCAT
Source organism: Pinus taeda (assembly GCA_000404065.3). NCBI lineage: Eukaryota > Viridiplantae > Streptophyta > Pinopsida > Pinales > Pinaceae > Pinus > Pinus taeda. The sequence continues at coordinate 15,888 of APFE030829577.1, read as the reverse complement.
CTTCAATTAAGAAGTTTAGCAATATACCCTCATGGTTTTTCCAAAGCAAATTACCCTCTATGACACAAAATCTAGAGGCTTTCATTTTTAAGAACCTACATTTAGTTCTAGACAATCCTGGGGGAGCACACAAGTTTTGCAACATATAACAAATGTTAGAATACCACAAATATTGTTCAAAGGCTACATTGATCTTTGGAGTCGCCAGCTCTGGTTCACTGTCCAGTTGGTTGATGTACAAGGCTTGGAAATTTGTTTCAGACATTAATTTAGCCAAACCTTGCCCTTTTATCAATTTTGTAGGTTTTATTTCAATGTCAAATTCTAAGATATTTGCAATCCATTTTCCTCTTCTGCCCTCCAAATTTTCTTGAGTGAGTATATCTTTGACAATGGGACTTGGTACATAAGCTATAACATGGGAATATAGGATATATATTCTAAATTCTTTGATGGCTTTGACCAAGGCCTATGCTTGCTTTTCCATGATCTGATATTTTAGGGGAGCATCTTTGAGAGCTCTACTAAAGAATGCAATAGGTCTCTCATTTCCTTGGTCATCTTTCTGTAATAAGACAACATCGATGGTATGCTGGGAAGCAAAAGAGAAAATGATAAACTCTTTGTCAAATTGGGGATTTGTTAAAACTGGAGTTTGGGTAAGGGCCAGCTTTATTCCTTCAAAAGCTTGATTTGCTTCTACTGTCCATTTCACTTTTGAATCCTTTTTCAGCATGTTATTTAGTAATCTGCTTAATTCAGCGAAATTTGGGATGAATCTCCTGAGGAAGTTAATTTTCCCCAAGAATGCTTGTAATTCTTTGATGTTTCTTGGGTGGGGCATTTGCAAGATGGCCTGTATTCTGTTTGGGTCAATCCTAATTCCATCCTTTGAAATGATATGGCCTAACAATTTACCCTCTTCCAAACCAAACAGGGATTTCTTGGGATTTAAGGAAATTCCATATTTCCTGCAAGTTGTGAATATTTGCTTCAGATGTTTCAAATGTTCTTGGTCCGATTTTGAGAAAGGTGTGAGGTCATCTAAGTAAATGACAAGGAAATCATTGATTTCTTTGGAAAAGGCAATATCCATTGCCCTTTAGAAGGTAGCTCCTGCATTTTTCAACCCAAAAGGCATTTTGACATATTTGAAGGTTCCCCATGGGGTTGTAAATGTTGTTTTGTCCTGATCATCATGGTGAACTAGGATCTGGTTGAAGCCTGAGAATCCATCAAGTAAAGAAATTCTTGATGCCCCTACCACTCTTTGCAGGATGTGATCCATCTTGGGCAAGGGGTAATTATCTTTTAGGGATACTTGATTCAAGCTCCTAAGATCAACACAAAGCCTGATTTCACTAGTTTTCTTTCTTGTAGGGACCAAATTTGAAATCCATTCTGAGTATCTAATTGGTGCTATTATGCCAGCTTTAAACATTTTTTGCACCTCTTTTTCAATTGAGGGGAGAAGCATGGGATTGATCCTCCTCAATTTATGTTTGAAAGGTTTCTGATTCGGCTTAAGAGGGATTGTATGTTGAATGATGGAGGTATCATAGGACTTCAAATCCTCATAACTCCATGCAAAGACATCTTGGAATTCCTTAAAGAGGTCAATGTATTTAGGCTTTTGATCAGGGGGTAAAGATGCAGACATTTGATTATCTTAGGATTTTCAACAGTTCCAATATTGCATTCCTCAATAGCAGCATTAAGAGGCTACAATTTTGGCTTTCTAGGGACATCATTTGAGTAAAAAATGTCCTCCAATGGAGCTAGGCCTGTTGGAAGGAAATTGTCTTTCCATTGTATAACTTCAGCTTCAATATGAGCTAGTTACTCAGAATGAATTTGTTCAAGTTCTTGTATATTCTCCTGGTCAAAGTTTGTTGGACAAAACATTTGATTTGCTATTTTAAATGATATATTGGTATGGTGTTGTTCACCTGGTTTTTGTGAATCACTTGCAGCCTCTGTATCAAGACTTAGTCCTGAAAATTCTTGTTGTAGAGTAAGGAAATTGTTAATTTGTGTATCATCCTCAAATACTTGCCAATCCTTGACATTATTTGGGACAGAAGGTCTGTGCTTTATCTCAGCTGTAAAGTAATGGTGGGGTTCAAAAGGTAACTTGCAAGTTCTTGCAAATGTGGCCAAACTATGAGCATGAAGGTTATGGGTTCTAGGGATTTTGGTTATTTGGAATTCGGTGAAGGAATTCAGGATTTCAGCAGCAGCAAATCTATAAGATCTTAGTCTTTTGTCATTAGTGACAAAGTTTCCTTTTACTTGTTGAATGATTAGGTCTGAGTCTCCTAGGATTGAAACTTTTATGGCCTGTAGGGATTTCACTAGTTTAAGGCCTAGTAAGAGAGCTTCATATTCAACCATATTGTTGGTACACCTGAAGTTTAACCTATAGGCTCAGCCTTCTGCATGATTGTTTTGTTTGTTATGTATCCAAACCCCTGCCCCTGCCCCAAATTTGTTGACTGATCCATCAAATTCAAGAAACCAGAGGACTTCTTGATTTAGGGGAGGATTTTCAGCTGTAGTGGGACTTGGCATCAACAATTTGAGATCTAGGCTTACATTTGGCTTGTCTTGTTGACCATTTTTCTTTGTTGACTCCTCAACCAATATTTCTAGATCAGGAGTTTCTTCATTTATTTGCTGATCTTGTTTGATTGACTGGATTTATTCATCATTTGCGAGACCTTTATTGTCATTCAAGAGAATATAGGAGTCTATGTCAGAATGAACAACATATATGGGAAAGTTTTGTGGTTTGTCTTCACTATTGACCATATATTTCATAAGTGACTCTCTATATAGCCTCTTAGGTTGACCAAAGACTGAGATGGTGGCATATGACATGTCTAATTGCAGGGAACCTTGGAGTTTAGCCCCCCATGATCTTGATAACAACATTCCATATTTGGGTGGGATATCAGCTACTACCACATCCATCAGAATTGTTTTGTTTGGGTATTGGACCAGTGACACACAAAGATCCTTTATTAAGCCTAGACATTTTACCTGGCTGGAGCCAAATGAAAATAGGTCCTTATAAGGTCTTGTTATGTCTAGGTTAAGCCTCTCCATCACTGATTTAGGCATAAGGTTGTGAGAGGCGCCTGAATCAAACATTGCATTATGTAGTATCTTGTCATGAACATGCAATCTGACATAGAAAGGTAGGATTCCTGTAACTGCTGTCTTTCCATCAACCTCTCGACCAAAAAGCAATTCCGGGGTATCATCTAACACATTGACATTATCTTTATTAGGAGTAAGTTGAAGAGAATTCTTGATTTGTTGTTTATAGATGTCATGCTTAGCTAATTCTGAGAGAGGAATAGCTATCTTTAATTTGCCAATTTCAGCTTCTAAGTCAAAAGGTTTTTCAGTTTGGATCTTGGTATTGTGGGTGACAGTCTTTTCCTTGTTTATTGAGTTTTCCTATTGATTTTTGTCTTGATCATGAGACTTATCCCTTTTACTCATTTCTTGTGGAGCACTATTTGGACTAGGCTGCATAGGTGGTGCAGCCATTGACTTTTGTTTGAGGGGAGTAATTCAGTTATTTCTTCAATGGTTATTTCATTTGTAACTGAATCAGTTTTGTCCCGTGGTTCTGTAACTATGGCTTTTCTAGGCTGTAGGCTGTCTTTTGCTTTTTCAGGCTGTGTCACGTTTATAGTTCTGCTTCTTAGCTTGTATTGCTTGTGAACTTCATAAACAGCTGTGTCATAGCCTTGTTTAAAGTCAAATGACTCACCTGATTTGGTTTGGAAGTGCTTAATGTCATCCTTCCCATGGTCTTCATGACTCAGGAAAACTTGTTGCTCATCATTTAGGCCCATTAGGTTAATGTGGGTGTCATCTACTTGCTCATTTGAAGTGGATGCTTCAGTATAGTTTTCCTGGAAAGGAGGCCTGATTTCTGGATCAGGATTGGTCTTGCCAACATTTGGGTTTTGATTTCTCCTGAAATTTGGGTTCCTGACAGGGTTATTTTGTGGTGCTTCCCATGATGACTTTCTCTCCACAGATTCCACTTTGTCACCCAACCTTTATGCCAGTGAGTATTGCATCCAGTTTCTGATCAAAGGCTGAGGGTTCCTCTTTGAAGATGACTCTCTTTTCCAATCTTGCCCTGTTCCTCTTGGCAATAAGGTTAGCCTCAACTGTGATAGCAACCTTTTGTGCATCTTCAAGGGTTTCAGGGGCTCTTTCCTTCAATTGATATGCCATGTCTGGGTCAAAACCATCAGGGAATTTGTATAGCGCTAAATTAGGGGGAGGTCTTAGATTCTGGGGTATTGCGTTGTATACATTATTGAATCTTGCACAATACTCCAGAACGGTCTCCTGAGGACCTCGTTTGACTGTATCATATTCGCCTAGTATGTGAAAAGGATATTTCTTCTTTTCCCATCTATTAGTAAATGCATGGTAAAGCTCATCAGGAGTTGTTATGGTATTAGCCGTCAGTGATCTGAACCTGGTTCTTACATCCCTTGTGAGGCTCTGAACAAAAATTCTCATCCTTACACTGTCATCATCAATTTCATAGTTTTGAAAATGATCTTGCATCCTTATAGCATGCTAAATGGCAGTGAAAGGGCCAGTGGAGTCAAAGTATGAGATTTTGGATTGATAGTCATGAGGTAGAGCTGCAACATTAGCAGGTAACTGCAGGGGTGCATATCTGTTGGTCATATTTGCAGGGTTTATGGGATTAATCTGGACCACAGGGACTACTGGGACAGTGGGAGTACTAGGTATGACAAGTACTGCAGTATTGGTCAAGGGAAGATGTGAAGTGGATGAAGGTGTAAAAGGAGGGCTTTGAGATGTAGATGGTGAAGTAGGGGAACCAGGGGTAGACCGGAATAAAACCTTGATTGGAGTAAGAACGGGGTTAAGGTGGACTATCTTAGGGCTTAATTCAGAAGGATTCTCCTATTTTTGCTACTTCCTAATGTTTTTATGGACTGTGTTAGGATTTTCAAAAACAGTTGGTGGGTTAGGGTTAGGATTGGACCTTGTATACCGCTGATTCTTCTTGGGAGCCAGCTTCTGATTTGTTTTTTGAGTATTTTTAGAGTTTTCTAGTATCTGTAGGGACTAGATAAAATTTTGAAATAGCTGCGCATGTCCTATAGTTAGTATGAAGATAGAGTGAAGCAACTTTTTAGGTTAAACTTGTTAATGTGAAACAAAAACAGATTTGAAGGCTTCATGGCCTGTTCTCAGGTTTCACCTGTAACTTTAGGAAATACATGGTCATTATAAAATCTTGAGGTTGTCCCCAGTGGAGTCGCCATTTATGTTAACACCAAGGTTGTTCCCTATGACTCCCAAGGGAATACGGCTGGGGTAACCACTAACCAACCTTTGGATTATAGATCGTAGCGTATCTATAATCAGAGAGGGCTCTCTCTTTAAGTTTTAGCTATGCTTTGTGGGTATCTTGGGCTAGTCTAAATTTTCAGTTTCCTGTTTAAGACATTGGTTGATGGAATTTTGTTGTAAGAAGGGCATGAAGAGTTCAAAAGATGTTAATCCATTGGGTATATGGAGTCAGAAAAATGAGATAGTTATGGTGCCTGTGATGGAGAAAGTTTTACTGCAGGGCTATATGGCTATTGTTAATATAATTTCAAATTTAGTGAGTGAAACAATGAGATATCGAGTTACCAACAGTGTGACATACATTTGAACGACAATCCCTACTTAGTAGCATAAATGAATTACCAAATAGTGACTGTGAAATATTCAGAGCTTATTGGAGCAATTAAGAATTCCAATTTAAACAGCTGAAGGTTATGAAAACATTTATAGTGAAATTAGATTGAGATCAAGGTGTATCCATGGACAAATCCTGAGCTATTCTTTTTCTTTCTTTCCTAGATTCATAACAACATGTGAGAGGAATGAGTTAAAACAAATAACAGAAAAATTAACAGAGATAGAGAAACACTTATTATATCAAGTCATAGCACTAAATCCTGTAGCATTCAATGGTTCCAATCACAACATGCACCAGTACGACTCAGTTCTTGTAAACCCCAAGCTTTATTAATCACATCCTTCTGAAAATTACAGCCGAGTTCTCAGTTCTTCATAAGAGAAACAACCAGAAAACAATAATCACCCACCCCTTGGCAGTGTATGCGAGGGGGTATTTATACAATAGGTCTTACAAAATATCTCAATAATGAGTCATTTAATACATTAACTGTGCTCACCAATTCTTACAAATATCAGATAGGAAAGTTATTGCTAGTATAAATGTAAAATAAATGGTCTTCAATGTTGTCAGGCCTCTTTTTGACCTTTGGAGGAGGCTGAGTCGGTTGAGCATTTCTGCTTTTAATGCTGACTGATGTGAATGATGTGTCTTTATGCTCTGTCATGATCAAGATTTTTCTCGGCCCTGCTACCTGTAGCTGTCTTTGCTGTTCTTGGTGGCTGAATCTTCATGCTGAGGTGGCTCATTCCACCTTTCTGTCATAGTATGTGTATCATACTTTTTGAAGGTGATGACTTATATATTTTGATAACAAAATTCAGATGAAGCCTCTTGTTTATAATAATAATTGTATCATGGAGGCCCACCAATCCTGTGTAGGCAATTGATGCCTCAAAATTGCATCCATGGTCTCATCTGCCTCTGTGTATTTGTAGAAATTTGGAGGCGTTTCAAACATATGGTTAATCTCATTCATAATAAAGAATAGATTTTCTATTCTGTCATAGAGACTTTGACCAGATGTTGGCCCTGTATCCTGGGAGCTGCTTGATCCTTGGCTGATCTGATTTGTAGCAAATGTGTTCACCCTCTTAGCATAAACTTCATGTGATAGAAGTTTTCCTGCACTGTTGAGTAAGCTGGGGAGACCTCTGCTCTGTAATGCAGCAAACTTATCCATGAACCTGTGTACCTCTGTTTGCATATCTTGGCTCCTCCTGTCCAATGTCTGTACCAGGCTTTTCAGTGTGAGGACTCTCTTGACTAGTTGGATAGTCTCCGTCCTGCTGGTGATCCCAATTGCTGCCAGCTGAGGGCCTGTCCTGTTATTTAGCACATTGATCAATCTGTTGGCTACCTCAAGCATACTGCCTAGAGATGACCTTTCTCTATGCACTTCCTTTTGTGCTTTACCTATGAGCTCCATTTGCTCATGAATGGTCTCTAAATATTGCCATTGGTCCGTTATTGATTGACCAATGTGGGTCCACAAAACTCTTCTGATCTCACCCACCACTTTGTCAAGGGTGAACTCCTTTTCCAGCTCTTTTATTTTTTCCTTGAGAGCTTTTATTTCTCTCCCTTTCTCAGCCACATTCTGCTTTGATTTATCATATTTTTCATTTAATTTGGCCAACTCATCCTTGTTTCCATTTAGTTTTGTCATCTGGGCCTCTAGGGCCTGGACCTCATTTAACAATTTCTGCATGTCCAAGCTTAGAGCTTGCTCTGTAGAGGCTGCTGCTTTCGATGTTGATGGTGCTGTTGCTGATGTGGACGGTGCTGCTGCTATTTCTGTGTGAGGAGGAGTGGTCTTTGGAGGCTCCTCCAGGTTAATAACCTATGGAGTGGGCTGAGAAGTCTGACCTCCCTCTTTCTGCTGTAGGGCTGCCTGTAGTGCAGCCTCAGTGTCCTCCAGTCTCCCTTCTGTCTGCACAAGTTGTTTGTGCAGTGCTACCAGCAATGTAGCTATTTCCTGTTCTTGTTTCTGCTGAGCAACCTCATCTGTTTGGGGATGAATGGTTGCTGGGAGCTTTAGTTTCTTTCTTACGGCTGCCAGGTCTGCATCCCTCATCTTCAACAGTGATTGTATTGCTTTGGGGTCCTTGGGGTCATGCCCCAGCTCTATAATTATGTCCTCCAAAGACTTGATCCTGTTGTCTTTGGCCAAGGAAGATGCCTTCTCCAACTCTAGTTGGGCAGCTGTATTATTTGGGCAGTTCTCATGTCTTTTTGCCAACATTGTCTTGTCTGCCAATGTTGCATAGACCATTTCACCCGTTTGCTTATGGAGTTCTATTTGGTCCATCGGGTGAATGTCTTTTGCAAGAACCTCTAGGTTGGTTCTTATGTAATCTGCAGTTGACTGTGGCTGCACCGTGGTGGGCCTGAAATGACTCATGGTCATTTTTCCTTCTGAAATTTCATAGGCTTCCATGAGCCTTTGCTGATTTGTGGGGGCCATCTTCAACAACTGATTGTATATTTGGAGCCTGAGTGGCTCATTTCTTCTTTTGATATCAGTGAACTGTTGTTTGATGCTCCCCACTGCTTTTCTTTGATTGCTTGAGGAGCTGACCTCTCGTCCAAGATTTCTCTCTGGTTCCTGCTGAAAGGAACTTGCTGATACCTCCATGGTTGGTGGGCCCATTATCGTTGATTGCCCCATAAGCATCTCTTCTTCAGAGAGGGGATTTAATCTTTGCCTTTTCTCCCCTTGATTAGTAGACGTTGTAAGGGGAGTCTCCTGCTCTCTGTCTCTATTCTTTCCTTTTTCCACTTTTTGTGGAGTCTGGAGTACTGAAGTCTCCATTGTCTTCTCTTGCCCTGATGGTATGTTCTGTTGGGCTTGCTACTCAGTAGGTGCTGGGGCCTCAGCCATTTGTTCTTGCTACATAGGCTGCCCTTCTTCTTGAAGCTCTTCTTGCTGTTTTTCTTGTTCTTCTTGTTGTTTTTCTTGTTGTTTTTCTTCATGTTGCTCTATTTGCTGTTCTATTTGTTGTTGTGCTCTAGGGGGTGACTGTTCCTGCTCCACCTCCTTGCCCTTGCCTTTATTTGTTTCTTGTTGGGCAACTCCGGCTACTTGCTGTTGGGCTGTGGATGATGAGGCAGCTGCTCCAATTTGCCTTTGATCTGCGGAAGAAACCTGCCCACAAGATTCTAAGTCAGCCTCTTTCTCAAGTTTGCTAGTTTCTCTCCTTAGCATTTCTTCTTGACCAATTGCCTCTTCTAAGGTGCCTTCCTTCCAGCTTAGGGTATTGGCATATTTCTCAATATGGGGCAGTTTCACATGAACATAGCCCCCCAATTTATACTTTATTCTCCTAAGGGAAAGGAAGTGATTGGGGTCATAAGGCACCCACTTAAAACTGGTTTGAAGTCTGAGGGTCTCTAGGATCCTATCAGCTTCCTTCCATCCTTCCTCCTTCTTATTGTACAAGAAGGGGCCCAGCTGATTCTTTACCTTCAGTTGCACCTTCTTGTTTTTGCCTTGGAAATGGAGAAAGTTAGCATTTCCAAACTGCCTGAAATACTCTAGGGCAAAGAGTCTCATGGGTACATATTTTGGCAGCCTATAAGGATTTAGCTCACAGCCATATACTCTGATTACTGTATGGTGTTGGTAAAAATACCAATCACCGATGCTGTATGCCTTTGAGAGTTGAAGGATTCTCTTCATTTCTTCTGTCAATCTTGGGGGAGGGGCACCCAACAACAAGGTCATGGCTGGATGAATGAATAGATCAATAAACTCACAGTAGGTGTAGGGTGAATGAGGCAGAAGATGGCAAACTGAATTCCAAAACACCACTGATCTTGGGCGTCCCTGGGCATCTATCTTCTTTAGAGGGACAGGGAAGGCATCAGGCTGATAGAATAAGAACAAATGATATATGTACCTGGTGTATTTGAATACCTTTTCCCTCTCCAGATTCATGAATTGCTCATGGATCTTATTGGCAATATAAGTTGCAAAGTCATATTTTACAGCAGGAGGCATCCCTGGGGAGAAAATGGACAGCATTGCTATGATGGTTTCATCTACATCCTCATATGTCCCATAACCCAGGATGTAACTAATCAAATCTACCATCATTTCCCCAGCTCATTGAGATATGGATATGGTATGGGAAGGGAAGCAGTCATAGATTGATACTCAGGCCGAATAAACAACTGGTTAACCTTGGAAATCTGATCCCTGGACAACTTACCCCCTTTTGTTATCAGATCCTGGAGGGAGAGAGGAGTAAGGGGCTCTGCAGTATGAAAGTGCAGCATTTCATTGATAGTCTCAAGAGTGATCTGGAATAGTACTGAGCCTGAGGGGCTGAGGACAGCTCTTTGGCCAGGATCATAATTTGAGATGCATTGTTTTATCAAGTCTAGCAGGACATTGACTTGAGGGAGGTTGTAAATGAGTATGTGGGAATCCCAAATTCCCAAGGTGTTAGTCCCATTGAGATGTTGTGCCTTGAATTCATTCATCAGGTGGATATTAAACATGGCTGTCATGGGCATGGAGTCTAACATCTGATAATATTTATCACCTAGGGCTTTCCACTCCAACTCTCTGTGTGGGGCATTCAGAGGTTGAATATTTAAGACTATTGGTGGCGTCTCCATGGCTAATGACTTGGTGCTGAACTGTTTTAGCAGGCAGGAGACGACAGAGGGTTAAATTTGTAGAGGTACAAGGGAAATGAGCTGTGATAATGGTGCAGAATGCTTAACAGGAGTAACTTTGATAGTTTGCACGAGTAGGCAACTCAGTTTGCCTGGTGAATTATGTTGTTTTAGGTCTACAGTCCACGAATGCACGGAAAAAAATGGAAATTTGGGGAAGGGTTGATATATATGGGTCAAGTAGGTGAAATTAGACCCTGCAACCGTGGGGAATGCTAGTTTATCTGGGAATTTAATGGTAAAACAGGTTTGTTATACTCTTTGTGATTTCAGTTTGGAGAAACATGGACGTAACTGAACTCTGAAAGGACGCACTGGGTAAATACCTGGTGAATTGCCGATAATGGTGATAGGTGCAGGTGGGTTGTAGGCGGAAACGTTCTTCAGGACGATTTCAGCAGGTTGGCGGCAGTGGACGTAATTTTCATGCAGAGGGGAGCTGGTTCTTTCAATGAGAAAAATGAGAAAAACGCGAAAAAAAAAACGGCTAAATATGGACTTTTGGCTCATTGGCACGCTTTTTGGATGACGTCAGCATGACGTCATCAGGTGGGGTCAGGGTCGGGTGACATCAGCATGATGTCATTAGGTGACGTGGCAGTCTGTGAGTGGTCCACGGGGATTGCACAGGTGGTAGCCACGTAGGAGCTCGGGCGGTCGAGGATGCTGACAGGGCGCCAAGCAGACGTGACGTGGGCGGGTCGTGGCGTTGGCGTGGGCAGGTGGTTTAACAAAGCAGTAAGCGGGTTTTCTCGGAGCGCCCTCTATACGGTCGTGGTTTTGTCAGAGGGCGCTTCGAGAAGGTCTAGGGGGTGACGCGTGGCAGAGGCCTGACGTCACCCTCTGACAGTTTCTCGGAGCGTATCCTTCGGACGCCGATGCCCGTCCGATGCGATGTGGGCCGTCGGATGGGAGGGCCCAGATCCGAGGGTTGACGGAACGATAAGGTGCGCGGGCATATCTCAAGATTCTAGGGAATGACCAACTTTTTTCATATGCACATACATGTCGTGATACCATCTGTGACACTTGGAGGATGTACATCCCACGTGACATAGACCTGGCACATATATGTGAAAATTTTGACTCCAATCATCAAATTGTATATTTTTTATATTAATAAGCTTGTCTAGGATTGCATTTATATTAATAATTTCATGATAACATGCATGCACAACCTAGATACACAAATCAACTTTTGAAGTCATCTAAGGAGGTAGTTGACCAGCTAGAGTAGCCTCCTCTAGTGCATGTTTTGATGGCTCAGTCTCCTCCACCTCCACCTCCACCTCATAACATTCATGGAATAATAATTGAGGTGAATATTTGTATTCTTAATATTTCAACATTTTATTTTTTAAGTTACATGTATGCATGTTAATTAATTCGTAGACTAACTATAATTTGTCTTTGCCATTATGTACAGAGCCCTAGATGAAAAGAGGTGCCAATGTTGTAGTAAAGTAAAGAAGAATAATTAAATATGTTAGATAAGCATCTCTATATATATAATTGAAAAATAAGACCAGTTTTTCAATATTTTCTCACATCCTGAAGATGAACCATTGTTGCTGGTTCGAAACGTCAATGGAAAAGAATCCTTATGCGATGGATCTAGAAGATAATCTAAACAATGATGAAACTCGCAGAAACCTCAAAGACAAGATCCAAAGGAGATTTAGGCAATTATCCCAAGCATGCCTCAAATGGAAAAGTTCGAGTTGAAGAGTGCTTGGCTCAGCTGTAAGCATGTTGAATATAGTGCAAATGTTCATCCCACAACTTAGGAATGCTTGCTGCAATACCCACGAAGAAGATGTATCACTGTTCTCTTCACCACTTCTATTTGACCATCTATTTCTGGATTAAAAGTTGTACTCTTTTTCAATTTGGTGTCCATGAATCGCCACAAGATTGACCGAAAATTCCCAACAAAGCTAGAATCTCGATCACTAACAATGGATGTGGGCAATCCAAAATGCACCCAAACATTTTGAAAGAATAACTGAGCAGTTTGTTCAGTTGTAACTTTCCTTTTACATGGAATCAAAATACACATTTTGTTGAACCTATCCAAAACTACATACAAATAATCATGACCTCTTTTTGACAATGGAATACATGCTACAAAATCCATAGAAACACTCTTCCACAATCATGAAGGAACTAGAAGGGGTGTGTACAATTTTAACTTCCTATTGCTAGGCGTACTGATTGCACACATAATGAACATCCTTTAATAAAACAAGACACACTTTCAAGCATACAATGCCAATAACAATACCTCTGTAGATGTGCCATCATCTTACTTACACCAAAATGACCAACAATAATAGATGTGCCTCTCTTATGATGTTAACTCTTTCACCTTGTTGAATAAAAATCCTTCCTAGATGGTACAACAAGTTATCATGCAAATGATAATCCAATTCCTCTACTTGGTTACATTGACTCAAGCTTGCATAAACATAAAAGTCATTATTTAATGCATATTGCTCAATATAACTTTCATTTAAAACAAAATTATGCTTGAGTAAAGTAGTTGCACTAACAATAGGCCTGGAAGGTATATCATCAAATTTATTGTAGATACCTTTCTTATACCTGATTACCAAGTGGAATTGTTGAAGAAAACCCATTGATCGGAAGTTCCTTGATTGTTGCAACCTTTATTGTGATTGCAAGTATTGCAATGGTTGATGACTAGTGTGAATGGATGTTTCCTTACCCATAAAGTAGTGTTTCCATATTTTCACACTTTGCACCAATTCATACAATTCCCTGTCATATGCAGGATAATTAATCACTGCACCATTAAAAGTTTCCAAATGAAAATAGATAGGCTTACCATGTTCCATGAGGACTGCACCCATAGCGCAGTCGCTTACATTAGTCTGAATCTCAAATGATTGTTTCAAGTATGGAAGTGCAAGTTCTGGAGTTGTACTGACCTTTTCCTTACATGCATCAAAGGCCTTTTGATGTTTTCCTCCCCACTAAAAAACCTTTTTCACACTTGTCAACGCATGGAATGGAGCGACTATAAACGAAAAATTAGCAATGAATTTCCTCCAATATTGGGTTTCTCCCAAAAAACTTCTTACCTCAATAACTGTCTTTGGCCTTGTCCAATTCACAATGACATCAACCTAGGAGGGATGTATTTTCAACTCACATCCTCCAATAATATGACCCAAGTAAACTAAAGAAGTTTTTCCAAACTCACACTTTGACATCTTAAGATACAATTGTTCTTTTTCAAGACATCAAGTACTTATATGCATGACGTGCTCATCACGAGATTTACAAAAAATTAAAATGTCATATAATTATACTATGAAAAACTCATCAATAAATGGCCTCAACACATCATTAATCACATGCATGAATGTAGCAGAAGCATTACATAAACTAAAAGGCATAACTAGTCATTCAAAAAGTCCTTGTTTTGTTTTGAATCTTGTCTTCCAAATATCTCCTTCAGCTATAATAATTTGATGGTAGCCACTTCTTAATTCCAACTTAGTAAAATACTTTTCATCTTTTAGTTGATTAATTAAATCATCTATTCTAGGCAATGGATAATGGTTCTTTACCGTAATTTTGTTCAATGCACGAAAGTCCACACACATGCGCCAAGTTCCATCCTTCTTTGGCACCAAGACAATAGGTGAACCACATAGAAAGGAAGACGGTATGATGATCCCTTTATTCATAAACTCTTGAATTTTCTTCTTAATTTTCGTGCTTTCCATCACTGACATCCTAATGCTAGGAACAGGGAAATCTTTCCGAAATTGTATCTCATGTTGGATTCCTCTCTTCTGAGGTAATCTCTTTGGTTCCTGAAACATCTCATCATATTGGTTAACTACATAAACCAATTTAGATTTAAAATTTGAATCACAACCTTTAAAACCTTCATTATCAACATCATTCTTGGGTTTGATCATTAGAAGCACAAAATTCTTGCTCGAATTCGCTAGCCTCTTTATCTGCCCTACATTAACAAGCGAAAGATTTATTTTCTTGCTATGATCTCTCACAGTATCTTCTACTCCATCTTTGAATAAATGATATTTATTTTCATGTCTATGGAACATAGATTTTCTATCATAAAGGTATGGGCTGCCCAAAACTATGCCACAGATATCTAACGACACAACATCAAGATCCACTTCATCTATGAAATTTGCCGTAATGGTGAATTTTAGTTTACAATTTCTGGTAACATGTGATTGCGCATTGTCACACACCCATCCAAGTGGATATGGATTATGATGTGGAACAATTTCCAAGTTTAAACTTTTGACAACTTTTTTAGAGATAAGATTGACTTGAGAGCCGCTATCTAAAAGCATATCAATCTTGTCGTGTTTTGAGATCACCCTTACGTGAAAAAGTTATACTATCCTCTTTTCATTTGGAGTCATTTTGTGAGTTTGAAGAACTAGTGCTAGAAATGGATGATTATCCTTTTAACCCTCTTAGACTCAGTATTTTCATACTGCCATCAGTGATCAAAACTCCTCTTTTATATCATATTAGGGTCCCATTATGAAATTTTTGTCATTCCACCTAGGTCCTCATTCAAAAATTTACTCACTGATGATAGCCCTATGTCAAAAGCCTTTCTCTCTCTCAAAAATCAATTTTTGTTGCCCACCTTCATGTGTCTTACTAAGCATAAATTGGCTATAAAGGCTCATTTCATCACGCTTTGTGTCAGTCAAGTCCACGTGGAATCTACTCATTCAAGGTTCCATTAGGTCACTAGGTTTCATTCTTTCAAGGTCCAATAATACTCCATTTCACTGCATAAAGCCAGTAAAAAGTATGAGAGTGCAAAAATGATATCCTTTTGTCATTTAAAGAGGATTGGTAAACATGTGGATATTCTTTACCAAGTTCTAAATTTTATTACACCACAACCATTGGAAGAAAAAAGAGAAAAAGGGCTTTGTTACAATTGTGATAGCAAATGCACTAATGGTTATAAGTGTGCTGAGAAGAAATTATTTTACATAGAGTATGAAGAGGAGGAAGAAAAGGATCAAGAAACATCAAAAGAAGAGGATACACTCCATGACCCAACCCCAGAGAAAAAAGAAATGAATCCGACCATATCTTCTAAAGCATTGGAAAGAATTACCACTCCTCAAACTCTCAAGATAGAAGGACATATCAAGAAGAAAAAGGTTCAAGATGTGAAAGATCACATCAAGAAAGAAGAAATGAATCAAACCATATCTTGTAATGCATTGGCCAGAATTATCACTCCTCAAACTATCCAAATAGAAGGATATATCAAAAAAAAAATGTTCAAGAAGTGAAAGATCACATCAAGCATCAAGAAATGAATCTGGCCATATATTGTAAAGCATTAGAAGAAATTACCACTCCTCAAACTCTCAAGATAGAAGGACATATCAAGAAGAAAA
>APFE030829576.1:3827-16444 GCA_000404065.3 Pinus taeda | reverse complement strand
GTAGGACCGCAGGTAGGCTTTCTTGATCACAAGAGGAATATGGAGCAAGGTAGCTGCACATGAAACAACCTTCAAGCTAAAGAGATGGAGTGAAATGTAAGGAAAGAGAGGCAATTAAGAATCTCTCAATCAGCTTAACAGAGGGAAGGAGAATGAGCTCTATCTAGGGGCAGTCAAGAATCCCTGGATAACTGTCATACATGGTGAATTAGGGCAAATATGAGCCAGGTGGAATTCATATTTATGCCTAAAACAGATGAAAAACATAAAGAAATATCAGAAATTGAGCATAGAATGCAATTAAACAAGTTCTAAGCTAATCTTTCTTTCTGCTGGTTAGATAATGATATATGAATGGAAAAATAGAGGTAAGAAACACTTATTGAGTCATGTATCAGCACAAGAATTCCATAGTCACTCTTCAACCATTAAACACAGTACACAATTCATTCTCCGAGCTCGTAAGTAGTCTTTGATTATAGAAATGATCAAATATACAGTGCGAGTCTCTACTCAAGAAAAACATCCAACCAACAAAAACCAACCCTCATTACATTGTTCAGGGTCGTCTTTATAGGTAAAATATCCAAAAGTATTTATTACAGCTGACCTAAACAGGTATGCGGGAAAGCTTTTAAACCTAAACTTGTGCTGGAATTAGATGCAAGTAAATATCCTTTGCGCTGCGCCAGAGGCAGCTGGATCAAAATGAGTTAATATGGTGTCCTTGGTGACCTGGTGCAGTGGTTATGCAATAACTGTGCTTTGAGTTTTGGTCCACTGATCTTATGTGACTTTGATGTGCAGTAAGTGTGATTTGAGGTTTCTTTGATTGCCTTTACTATTTTGTTGACTTTGCTGGAGGGTTCTTTAATGTTTTCCTACTTTGGGTCGCTGACAGATCTTTACTGATACACTTTTCCACATCTTGATACTCTTTGACATTAATTTTGGCTTCGCCTTTGCTCTGATACACTTTGATACTTGAACCAGGCCTCTCTCTTTCTTCTGATATGCTAAAAATTGCAAAATCGAGCCTTTTCTGCCCTTTTTGGCACAAAAATGGCTGAGAAATCAAAATATTCCCCAAAGATTCCCCAATATGGCCCATTTCTCGTAGCGATGCGTGATTAGCGCATCAAAAACTGCCTCAGAATTTCAATCCGGGGCTCCGAAGCCTCAATTTTGCACTTGCGCGTTTTTCAGCTGCTAACGTCAGCATGACATCAGTAGTGGGACCCTCTTGTATGGTGATGACGTCAGCATGATGACGTCGGCTGGGTGATGTGGCAGTACGGCGGGCGATGACGTGGCAGTATGGTGGCAGGCCGACACAGGCAGGAAGGGGTGAGATGGCGGCAACTTGGCAGGTGACGTGGCGCTCATGTCACGTGAGGGGAGGGCGATTTCCGGTTTGTGGCGCACCGCTTTTGTGCCTGGGCGGTATTGGTAGAGGGGGCTCCACCACAACCGGGAGGGCGATGCATGGCGGGGGTACGACGGCAAAACCGCCGATCTCCCGGGTGCTAACCCTCGGCATGTCGGGGCGTGAAAATACCCGCCCACCGTAGATCGCGGGCGCGCCAGATCTGACGGCTGGCGGATAAGGTAAGGTGGCAGACGGATAAGAAGGGGGCCGCGCGCCAATTAATTTTTAATATTTAGTTTGGCGGGGGGAAAACATTAGAAAAATGGGTTTTTTGGGGTTAAATCCGAGTGGGGTTAATTTATTTACAGGCGGGACTTTAGGAAAAGTGGCGGGGCATAGGTTTTGTGCAACGGAAGGAGGAATTTATGCCATGGAATGAGTCCAAGGGCATTACAAAGAAGTTTGTTATACTTTGGAGGGGGACTTAATGCACAGGAAGTGGTCCTTTGCATTGGAAGATGGCTTTTTGAGACAAAAGGAGGGTTGTTACTAAGTTCCAGATAAACTTAGCAATTCCCAAGTGAACTTTATGGTTATTTTTCAACCAGGGGGAGGGGATAAGTATATAGGGGAGTTATAAATATAGTTTTTAGTAGGGGAAGTGGAAATAGATAGGGAGCTACATAGTAAAAGTTAGTAGTTAATATGACAAATGATAAGAAAGCGCTAAGTATGTGAGTCTTAGGCTTTTTTTTTTTAAGGGGAAAAATGATTTATAACGGGAGTATGAATATTCCTTGGTCAAAGCAGATCTTTACCAAGGCAGTTGATATGAAAATGGTGAAGGTGAGAGATATCAAGCAGATCTTGACCTCTTTGGGAGGTTAGTGAATGATTTGGGGAAGGAGGAAGAAGGGGGAGTTAGACATGCCTCACTTGAGTCCTTCAAATGGCCACTTCCTAATAATTGTGACCTGAATAGATATGACACTTGAAAACATGAAATTGATCACAAATCAACATTCTGCAACCACAAAACTACCTACCCAGCCTACTTACCTAACATTTTTTCTTCTTTTTGGTTTGGGTGCACTTAGACTTGCAGACCCAGCTGTTCAACTTTTTCTTTTTCTGTCCTCCTATCTACATCTACACTTATTTCATCTAGGGGCTCAGATTAAGCTGTTGAGCACCCTTGCTTCTCTACCTATCTAGAAATCTGCCAAGATTAAGCTGTTTAGACAGATGTTAATTCTCTATATTCTAAAACAGGAAATTGAACCCTAGGGAGACCAAGATTAAACTGTTTGGACCTCCCTATAACCAGAAATTCTTCAAAAATGGACTAGTATATCAAAATTGGAACACAGGAGTGGCACTTGAACTGGAACTTTCTCCTAGCATCCTTTTCTAGCATCTGTAGCAAATATGGAACATTGCAGCATGCAAAGAATGACATATTTGGCATGTAAAAATGTCAATCACGAAAGATGAGTAACTTGCTGCAGCAGGAGGCTAACAGTGGATCCACTTGTGGATGGCTTTTCCTTGTGAAAAGTCAAGAACAGCAGGTCAGACTGCCTGGATCTTCTATTGTTGCTGTCAATTGAAAATTTTCAGTGCTAATTGTCTGATGATTGAAACTGTGGGAATGAGAACAACACTTTCCCTCAACTGAAATGTCTGTGATTTGTGTAGCACCGCCTGCTTTCTTCTGCGTGCTCTATTGCTTAGACTTTTATATACAAAATAAAATAAAATGCTGATATATACAAACATTTATGTACAGAAATTATCTTGCTGGGAGATTTTCAACAAAAGGGATCATGATAATGTTTTCACATTCGGCCATTTATAGGGCCTTCTTCAGCTATGCTGCCATCTTCATATTTGAGGAAATATGTGTTGTTGCCTTGCACTGCGCTGATAATGAATGGACCTTTCCACAGAAAATAAAATTTAGCATGTTTGCCTTTGTCTTCTCTTCGTGAATCCCACCTTAGAACTTTGCTGCCAACCTGGAAATCCTCAGCCTTGGCTCCCTTATCAAACATTATTTTGAGCTTTTCCTGCAAAATTTGAGCTCTGTCATACACTTGCTCTCTGGTTTGCTGAAGGTGAATGGTCTGATTAATTCTTCTTTGAATAACATTTGGTTCAGCCTGAATCTCCTGTAACAGTTTGATAGTAGGAATGCCCAAAGATGAAGTAAATCTGGCTTCCATGCCATATACTAGCTCATAAGGGCTCATCCCAATGGATTTCTTGGTTGAAAGTCTGTCTGCCCACAGGGCATTTGTGAGCTTCCTATGCCAACTCTTTTTGTTTTCTTCCAACACTTTTTTTATAATGTTGATGAGACATTTGTTGGATGATTCGGCCAAGCCGTTACCTTGAGGATAATAAGTTGAAGAGTGGCCCAAGGTAATGTGAAATTTATGGTAGAAGTTGATCATCTTTTTGGATTTGAAAGAAGCAGCAATGTCAGTGATGATTTTCTCAGGGCAGCCAAATATAGAAAGGATATTGTCTTCAAGGAACCAGATAATAGTGGAGTCATTGGCTTGCCTACATGGGATGGCCTCAACCCACTTGGTGAAATAGTCGGTGGCTGTTAAAATCCACTTGTGCTGGCCTGAAGAAGAGGGGTGGATTTCACTTATGAAGTCAAGACCCCATTGTTGAAAAGGTTGTTTAGTTGAGATAAGCTTAAGGGGCAAAGGGAGCAGTTTTATTTTTCCTTCAAAGATTTGGCATTTGTGACATGAGACAGCAAATTTTTTGACATCTGCAAATAGAGAGGGCCAATAATAACCAGCCCTTAAAATCTTGTCAGCAGTGGACTTCCAATATAGATGCCCTCCACAGTCCCCTGCATGGAACTCTTTCATGATGCTGTTGGTTTCATTTATGGTTAAACAGTTTAGCAGTATTCCTTCATGATTTTTCCAAAACAGGGCACTATCTAAGACACAAAACTTTAGAGCTTTCATCTTCAAAAATATTTTCTTGGTTCTGGATAATCCTGGGGGAGCACACAGGTTTAACAATACATAGAAAATATCGGCATACCATGGGGATTGTAAAAATGTTTCACTGATCTGTGGAGTTGCCAGCTCCTGTTCATTGTCTAGCCGGTTGATGTCTAAGGCCTGAAGATTTGTTTCGGACATTAGCTTGGCTAAACCTTGTCCCTTTATCAGCTTTGTGGGTTTTCTCTCAATTTCATATTCAAGAATACTGGCAATCCATTTTCCTCTTTTGCCTTCTAGTCCCTCTTGAGTTAATATGTCTTTTACAATAGAGTTTGGGACTCAAGCAATCACATGTGAATACAAAATATAAACTCTGAAGTCTTTGATGGCTTTGACAAGGGCATAGGCCTGTTTTTCCATGATTTGGTATTTTAAAGGTGCATCTCTTAAGGCTCGGCTGAAAAATGCAATAGGTTTTTCATTTTCTTGATCATCCTTTTGCAGAAGGACAGCAGCTATCGTGTGTTCTGAAGCAAAGGAAAAGATGATAAAATCCTTGTCAAATTGTGGACTTGTGAGTACGGGCGTTTGAGTCAAGGCGGCTTTGATACTTTCAAAAGCCTGCTTGGTTTCCAGAGACCATCTTACCTTGGCATCCTTTTTTAACATGTTACTTAGCAGTCTTATCATTTATGCTAAGTTTGGGATAAATCTCCTCAGGAAATTGATCTTTCCAAGGAATGCTTGCAACTCTTTTATGTTTCTTGGGTATGGAATTTGAAGGATTGCTTGCATTCTTTCCGGATCGATTCTGATACCGTCTTTTGAGATGATGTGGCCTAGCAACTTACCTTCCTCAAGGCCAAACAAGGACTTCTTGGGGTTCAAGGAAATGCCATATTTCCTGCATGTCATGAAGATCTGCCTTAAGTGTTTGAGGTGCTCTTGATCAGATTTGGAGAAAGGGGTTAAGTCATCAAGATAGACAACAAGGAATTCATAGATTTCCTTGGCAAATGCAATATCCATTGCCCTTTGAAAGGTGGCACCAGCGTTCTTTAGCCCAAAAGGAATTTTAACATACTTAAATGTTCCCCAGGGTGTAGTAAAGGCTGTCTTGTCTTGGTCATCTGAGTGAATTTGATTGAAACCTAAGAATCCATCTAGTAAAGAAATCCTAGAGGAACCCACTACTCTTTGTAGGATGTGGTCCATTTTAGGCAGAGGGTAGTGGTCTTTTAAAGAGACCTGGTTTAAGTTTCTTAGGTCTACACACAGTCAGATCTCACCTGATTTTTTTCTTGTGGGAACCAGATTGGATACCCATTCAGAGAATCTGATGGGTGCTATAATACCTGCTTCAAAGATTCTCTTTACTTCCTTCTCAATGAGGGGAAGGAGCATAGGGTTTATTCTTCTAAGTTTCTGCTTGAATGTTTTTTGATTTGGTTTTAAGGGAATGGTATGTTGAATCATTGAGGTGTCATAGGACTTCAAGTCCTCATAACTCCAAGCAAATACATCTTGAAACTCTTTGAACAAATCCACATACTTTGGCTTTTGATCAAGGGGTAGATTTTTGGACAACTTAATCATTTTGGGTTGTTCTGCTGTCCCTATGTTGTGTTCTTCTATAGAAGCATCTAAAGGCTCCATTTTTGGCTTTTTGGGCACATCATTGTCATGAAACATATCTTCTAATGGAGTAAGGCCAGCAGGCAAAAAATTATTCTTCAGATCAATGAACTCAGCCTCTGCTTTGGCGGTTTCCTCTAAATGCATATGTTTTAGCTGTTCTATGTTTGCATTGTCAAAAAAAGTTGGGTTCAGGATTTGTTTTGCTGTTGTAGCTGTTACAACCTGCTGATTTTCATTTGTTTGTTGTTGGGAATTGTTCACCGCCTCCATGTCAATGTTTGAATTTGAAAACTTGCCCTCAAGAGTGAGGAAATTGTTAATGTGGGCATCATTTTCAAATACTTTCCAATCTCTAATATTGTTAGGAAAAACGGGCCTATGTTTTACCTCAGCAGTAAAATGGTAATTTGGCTCAAAGGGAAGCTTGCATATACTAGCAAAAGTGGCTAGGCTGTGGGCATGCATGTTATGGTTTCTAGAAATCTTGGCAAGCTCGGATTCAGCAAAGGTGTTAAGTATCTCTGTTGCAGTAGTCCTATAGGCCCTCATCCTACTGTCATTAGTAACAAAGTTGCCCTTCATTTGTTGGATGATCAAATCAGAGTCACCTAGAATGGACACTTTTGTAGCTCCTAGAACTTTGAGCAGTTTTAGGCCTAAGAGGAGAGCTTCATACTCTGCCATGTTGTTGGTACATCTGAAATTTAGTCTGTAGGCATGGCCTTCTGCATGATTTTCATGTGTATTGTGAATCCATACACTGGCCCCTGCTCCTAACTTGTTGACAGATCCATCAAACTCTAAATACCATGTAATTTCTTGATTTTGGTTTGTATCAAGAGTTTTAGTTATTTTAGGATTGGGCAGATCTAGAATTTCAGTTTGAGGAGGTTCTTCTTGTTTACTGGCTGCCTTGACTATTGTGACTATTTCATGGGCACGGGCAACCGGTTCTTCATTTATGCATGTTTCCAGCTCTGAAGCTAGAGGCTTCTCATCAGTTGGAGGATCATTATCATCATTAAAAAGAATTAATGAATCCATATCAGAATGGATTGAGTAAATTGGAAAATTTTGGGGCATCTCCTCACTACTCACCACATACTTCATCAGTGTTTCTCTATACAGTCTCTTTGGTTGCCCAAAGACAGATATAGTGGCATAAGAGAGGTCGAGTTGAAGGGATCCTTGGAGTTTTGCTCCCCACGATCTTGATAGGAGCATACCATATTTTGTTGGAATGTCAGCAACTACTACGTCCATTAGGATTGTCTTGTTGGGAAATTGGACTAAAGACACACAAAGGTCTTTAATTAAGCCTAAACATTTGACTTGACTTGAGTCAAAGGAGTATAGATCTTTGTAGGGTCTTGTGACATCAAGGTTTAGCTTTTCCATTACAGCTTTGGGCATAAGGTTATGTGAGGCACCTGAGTCAAACATAGCATTATGCAAGATTTTGTCATGTATGTGTAGGCTAACATAAAAGGGTGGAAAAAATCCATATGTTGATTTCCCATTAACTTCTGGACCAAACAACAGCTCAGGAGTATCATCTAAAACATTTACATCATCCCTGACCTGTGGCATTTGAAGTGACCTTTGAATTTGTTGCCTATAGACATCATGCTTGGAAATTTCAGAGAGGGGGATGGATATCTTAAGTTTGCCAATCTCTGTTTCTAAGTTAAATGGTTTCTCTAGTGGAATCCTTGCATTAGCCGTAGCAGATTTTTCCTTGTCAAGAGTGTTTTCTTTTTGAATGTCAGTGTTATGATGAATGACAGCTTGTGGTATGTCTTCTTTGGGAAGATTTTTAGGAATGCTGCTCCCCTCTTCTTTTGAGGAAGAAGGAGGCAGAGGCTGGTCAATAGAAGGCTGCACGTCTGTCATGTCCTCTACAGTTACTTCATGTGTGTTTGGGACAGTCGTATCAACTGGTTCTGTTATGATCACCTTGCCTTTGATTTTGTTGGGCTATTTGCTCTCTTTTGTTCTGCAAGGTGTAGGGACATCTATGGTCCTTATTCTCAACTTATATTGTTTGTGCACCTCATATACAGCAGTATCATAACCTTGTTTAAAATCAAAAGACTCACCAGACTTAGTCTGAAATTGATTCTCATCTTGGTAGTCCTGGTCTTCTTGAGTCAGAAAAATTTGTTGCTCATTTTTTGAATCTATCAAGTTCATGTGAGTCTCCTCTGTTGGCTCACTGGATGTGGATGCTTCCGCATAGTTCTCTTGGAAAGGAGGCCTAATATCATTGTCGGGACTAGCCCTTCCAGCGTTTGGGTTTTAAGTTTTTCTGAAATTTGGGTTCCTTATGGCATTGGGTTGTTGTCCTTCCCATGATGTTTTCCTCTCAACATTCTCTACTCTGTCTCCCAACCTATGGATGCCACTGATAATAGCATCTAGCTTCTGGTCGAAAGCTGAGGGTTCTTCTTTTTAGGTGGTTCTTCTCTCAGTTCTTGCTCTGTTTCTTTTGGCAATTAGATTTGCCTCCACACTAACAGCAACATTTTGCATTTCTGCAAGGCTTTGGGGGGCTCTTTCCCTTAACTGATAAGCCATTTCGGCATCAAAACCATCAGGGAATTTGTATAAAGCAAGATCAGGTGGAGGTCTTAAGTTCTGTGGTATTGCATTATAAACATTGTTAAATCTTGCACAATAGTCCAGGACAGTCTCCTGGGGGCCTCTTTTGATGTTGTCATATTCAGATAGTATGTGCAGGGGGTCTTTCTTTTTCTCCCATCTGTCGATAAATGACTGGTATAAGGCTTCTGGGTCTCCTATGGAATTGGCTGGGAGTGCTCTAAACCAAGTCCTAACGTCGCCTGTTAGACTTTGAACAAAGATTTTCAATCTCACGCTATCATCATCAATCTCATAGCTTTCAAAGTAATCCTGCATTTTCTTTGTATGCTGAAGGGTTGTGCAGGCACTTGTGCCATCACAATATGTTATTTTTGTCTGGTAATCTTGAGGCATAGCCCCGGGATTTGGAGGCAACTGTAATGGTGCATATCTGTTAGCCATATTAACAGGGATAAGGGGGGCAACGGGGATGAGAGGAAAAACTGGAACAACAGGGATAATATGAGTAGTAGTGGTAGTATTTGCAGTGAATGGAGGTGTGGAAGAAGTGTCTAGAGAAGTGGATGAGGAACAAGGGGAACTTGGGGTTGAACGAAATAGAACTTTGACAGGGGTTGGAACACAGCTTGGCTAGACTGTTTCAGGACTAGAAGCAGTAGGGTCTTCTTGTTGCTCTTGTTTTATAATGATCTTAGGGATTAAATTCAGATTTTCAAAAGAAGCTGGGCGATTTGGGTTTGGATTTGACCTTGTATAGCGCGGATTTCTCTTGGGAACCAGCTTCTAGTTTGTTTTTGGGAATTTTTCTAAGAACACAGGTCCACCGAGACTTTTAAAGGTCGGTTTCTTCCTCTGCGGAGTTTCAGACTGGTTTTGTGAGATTATTTGAGGAAAGTCCCCAGTGGAGTCACCATTATGTTATCACTCAGGTTGTCCCTAAGCTCCTGAAGGGATACGGCCGAGGTAACCACAAACCAATCTTTGGATTGCAGGTTCTAGCCCACCTGCAATCAGAGAGGGCTCTCTCTTAATGATTTAGCGTTGTTGATGGTGATTTTAGGCTAGCTATTGGGTTCAGTGGGTTTTGTTTAGGTTTGGATGGAGTTTGAATGGAAGGAAGTTGCATTCAAGCAGAGAGGTAGAGGATAGTATGATAAGTTTCGAACCATTGGGCATGGAGTCATAGATTAAGACTTGCTGTTGCGTTTTCTTGGTCACAAGAGGAATATGGAGCAAGGTAGCTGCACATGAAACAAACTTCAAGCTAGAGAGATGGAGTGAACTGTAAGGAATGAGAGGCAATTAAGAATCTCTCAGTCAGCTTAACAGAGGGAAGGAAAATGAGCTCTATCTAGGGGCAGTTAAGAATCCCTGGATAACTGTCATACATAGTGAATCTGGGCAAATATGAGCCAGATGGAATTCATATTTATGCCTAAAACAGATGAAAAACATAGAGAAACAACGGAAATTGAGCATAGAGTGCAATTAAACAAGTTCTAAGCTAATATTTCTTTCTGCTGCTTAGATAATGATATATGAATGGGAAAACAGAGGTAAGAAACACTTATTGAGTCATGTATCAGCACGAGAATTCCATGGTCACTCTTCAACCATTAAACACAGTACATAATTCATTCTCCAAGCTCGTAAGCAGTCTTTGATTATAGAAGTTATCAAACTTACAGTGTGAGTCTCTGCTCAAACATAATATCTGACAAACAAAAAACCAACCCCCATTGCATTGTTCAGGGTGGTATATATAGGTAAAATACCCCAAAAATATTTATTACAACTGACCTAAACAGGTCTGTGGGAAAAATCATATTTAAATCTAACTTGTGATGGAATTGAATGCAAGTAAGTGTCCTTTGGGCTGCGCCAGAGGCAGCTGGATCAAAAGTGAGTTGACAAGGTGCTTGGTGGCTCGATGCAGTGCTCCTGTAATAACTGTGCTTTGGAACTTGCAGCATCGATCTTATGCGAGTTTAATGTGTAGTAACTGTGATTTGAGAGCTCTTGAATGGCTTTACCATTTTCTTTGACTTTGCTGGAGAGTCTTTAATTTTCACCTGCTTCGGGCCACTGAAAGATTTTTCCTGATACACTTTGCCGCAACACTGATACTCTCTGCCGCTTCCTGATACTCTTTGACATGGCTTTTGGCTTCACATTTGCTCTGATACTCTTTAATCTCTGAACCGGGTCTCTCTCTTTTTTCTGATAAGCTAAAATTACCAAAATCGATCCTTTTCTGCCTTTTTCGGTGCAAAAATGGCTGAGGAATCAAAAGATTCCCTAAAGATTCCAAGGCGCTAATCGCGCATCGAAAACTGCCTCTGTTTTTCATTCCGAGCTTCCGAAGCTTGATTTTTGCACTTGCGCATTTTTCAGCTGTTGACGTCAGCAGTACGGTGGGTGACGTCAGCATGACGTCAGCAGTGGGACCCTCTTGTACGGTGATGACGTCAGCAGGGTGATGTGGCAGTACGGTGGGGTGATGACATGGCAGGGACACCGTGGTGGGTGACGTCAGCATGGCGCAGGCAGGAAGGGGTGAGTTGGCGGAAACTTGGCAGATGACGTGGCGCTCATGTCACGCGAGGGGAGGGCGGTTTTTGGATTGCATCGGACCGCCTTTGGTACGGTGGTGGTATTTGTCAGGGTTGGCCCGATGCAATGGGATGCCGCCAGTTGTCCCGGTGTACGACGGTGAAACCGTCGAACATCGGGTGCTAACTATCCATCAAAAAAGGGTGCCCGATATGCATAAGGGCCGTCGGATCTGGGAGGACTGATCTGACGGTGGGTGGGAGGAGAAGAAGCACGGTTTTTAATATAAATGCACGCGCGATAAACTTCAATTTTTCGCGGCCTGGGGTGGGTTTTGAACTTTAGGAAATGGTGTTATATGGTTTGGTGCTTTGGTTATTTATTAATAAAATATTAATAAATCCCAAAAATGTGAAGCGCGGGGTGCGGTATGGTTTGGTGAGGGTTTTTTGTGTTTTGGAAGGAGTCCAAACACCTCGGAGGGGAAACTTATGCAGGGATAAGGGTTCTTACTAAGATCCAGGTGAGCTTAGTAATTCCCAAGGGGATATTTATGGTTATGTTTCAACCAGAGGGAGGGGATATTTACATAGGGGAAATATTAACATAGTTTAGTAGGGGGAAGGGAAATAGATAGGGATTTACATAAAAATGTAAGGAGTTAATATGAAGATGACAAGAAAGCGCTAAGTCTCAGAGATCTTAGGCTTTGAAGGGGAGATGGAACTTTGTAGAGAAAGTATGGATCCTCCTTGAGTAAAGCATATCTCTACCAAGGCAACTGATATGGAAAATGATGAAACTAAGAGATATCAAGCAGGTCTTGATCTCTTTAGGGGAAGTTAGTAAATGATTTAGGGAAGAGGAAGAAGGGGCGGTTAGTTATGCCCGATCTGAGCTCCTCCATGCGGATTCTTTCCTTGCAATATTTGATTTGAATGGATATAACATTTGAAAACACAAAACTGATCACAATCATTGATTCTGCAACCACCAAACTACCTACCCAGCCTACTTACCTAGCATTTTTTCTTCTTTTGGTTTGGGTGCATTTTGGCTTGCAGACCCAGCTTTTCAACTTTTCTTTTGCACTGTTCTCCGATCTATATCTACACTTATTTCTTCCAAGGGCCTAGATTAAGTAGTTGGGCTCCTTTGATTCTCTACCTATCTAAGAATCTGCCAAGATTGAGCTGTTTGGACAGATTATTCATTCTCTATATTCTAAAACAGGAAATTGAAACCTAGGGATACCAAGATTAAATTGTTTGGACCTCCCTTTAGCTGAAAATTCTACAAAAATGGAATAACTCTTCAAAATTGGAATGCAGCTGTTTGAACTTTGACCAGCACACTTTCCTGGTCTCTTTCTTTGGTGACTGTTAGCAAATATGGAGCATTGCAGCATGCAAAGTATGACATATTTGGCTTGTAAAAATGTCAATCATGAAATATGAGTAACCTGCTGCAGCAGGAGG